>JALJEE010002365.1:0-26910 GCA_023231475.1 Seison nebaliae | reverse complement strand
ATATGGGCGTGAAAAAAACGGAAATATTAATCGAGCAGAAATTCAACCTGGAGCTGAGCAAATTCAATCAAACAATGAATGGAGAATTACGAAGGGAGAAAAAAAGTCAACTGAAGAAAGACCAGAAAATAAGACAGAAAGCGTTGAATTATAATAAAGATCAAGTCTTATCATTTCTTCTCAATTTTCATATGTTATGAATTAATTCTCAAATTAAAACTTTTTTCGAAAAGTTTTTATTAATAAAAACTTATAAAAACTTTAGGAGGAAAAAAGTTTAACCTAAAAACTAGTTTTTACTGTCACCGTATATGGAACATATATTTTTCCATATCATATTATATGATATCAAAACATATATGCGATCATGATCACTTTTTATTTAGAAGTAGAATTCATTTTCTTTACTAAAATTTTTAACAAATTTGAATCAAACTAGATTTCGGCCATGAAATTCGTTTCATAACTCATTGTTTGTTGCATGTCGAATAAAACTTTGAAAGAATAAACTTTAAAATAAATTTAACGTATAAGAAAAATTAATATAAAATCAATTCAACGAATGATTAGTTTCATACGTTCCATACGGTTTCTTTTCCACTGGTTTTGATCCGTTAACGGTTTATAAATGTCTGAACAATGATATAATTAATTAGTTAAGTTTGACTAGGAGGAAAATTAAGTGATATCATTAATATAACCGGTGCTTAATAAGTGAAGATATGAATTAGAGTTTGTAAAGTGGGTTAATGCTTAAATGAATTGTATTAAACGGTGAAAGATAGAAAAGTACGGTAAAGATATTACTTTCTAATTTTATCCGTGATAAAATAGACGAATGATGAAAAAAATATTATGATTCCAAGAATTATTATATGTCCAGCAAGAATGTCTAATAGGTAAATTTTACAAAAAGAATCAAATAAGTTATGTTCATGTAACAGATATTAGATAGCGGCAAAAACGACAGTTATTACGAAAAGGAATTACCATTCACTTGTTTCAACTTTGTTTTTCTAGCAAGGAATTTTCTTTTTGTTGATATTGATTGTGGTCTTTTGTCACTATTTTTGTTCCTACATGAACCTGTGGAACGAATGGACATCCTGGATGATGATCTACTTTCATATATTGAATTTGACCGAGAAATGGAGGTAGATCGTCTGTCACCTTCGGATTTCAAGGATGAACTTCGTTTTATTTTATAACGAGGCAACGGAGTTGCAGGTTTAGTTGGCTTTTCAGTCGTTTTATATCGTAAAGAGATCGATCTTGCTGATGGTTGTGGTGTTCGATTTACTTGACGTCGTATGCTAGGTAATCGACAAGAATTACTTTCTCGTGATACTGAAGGTCGAGAACCTTGGGCCATTTTTTGAGAATAAACTTTTGCGGTGGCAGCTAAATGATTTCGTTTCGTTGAAAAGTTAGTTTGGATGCTCATTGTATCAGTTGGCTTTTTCTTAGTTGTATCTATGAAACAGATAAAATAGTTTTATTTTAATGTTGATGATTTGAGTTAATATTAACATTCAGAATGATGATTATCCTGCGATGGATAACCGACAAAGCCGTTTACGATCGAATTTTTCAACGAAGAACTGTCATCAATATTGGATCGGCTTGATGATTTGGTTAATTTGGTTTTAGAATGTTTCGTAGATTTACGATGAACTCCAAACAATCTTTTCGCATTTGGAACTCCAGATACATAGTATGAAATGAAGTGAGATAATTCATCAACAGTGGACATTTCTAAAAATAATCTGTAGCGCCCTTCGTTGAACTCACATTTTTTCGTCAAATAAGCAGGTTGGCTTAAAACACTTAAGCTCACGTTTGACGTTTCTGCATATTCAGATTTTGTATTAAATTGTTGGTGATCATTCGAAGAACATTTTTCTTCATAATCTGATATTTTCTTCGTATACTAAATTTGCAAGATTAGAAAATAATTAAAGGAACAAATTGAATTAACGTTATCATAATTATCGAGAATTAGTTTACTTTGTTTAATGATTACTTTCTTCTGAACTATAGGAGAAGTTTCCATATCAATCCTCTTCAAATTAATAGGAGAGACTGACGAATTGTTTAGTTGAGATAAAATGGAATAAATAGATAAATAATCAGAGTTCTGAATATCATCCAAT
The DNA here is from genome assembly GCA_023231475.1 of Seison nebaliae. Classification (NCBI taxonomy): domain Eukaryota; kingdom Metazoa; phylum Rotifera; class Pararotatoria; order Seisonacea; family Seisonidae; genus Seison; species Seison nebaliae. Next base: position 24,757 of record JALJEE010002365.1, on the reverse strand, counting down.
TTATGATTGATCAGTTCCCTGATATATTTCGAATAAGTATTTCTCGCATATACTTGAGGTAATCGGAATCCTCTCATGATTAACTGCATCAACTCACCTACAGCATATGGACCATTGGCATTGTTGTTTAAACTCTTCGATAACGAATCTTTATGATCAGCCGATAAAGATAATGAAATATTTGACGATTCTATATCATCAAGTTTTTTGGGTTGTAATTTCGACCGATCATCCATTTGTCGAATATATAACGAGTATCTGTATAAAGCGTCTGATAACGAAGAACCACTATTCTTTTCCAACGAAAGAATTTCCTTATGTTCATCTTCATTAATTATTTGAATATGATCTTTCGATTCCGATAAATTATTCGAAGTTTTCGAATCGGACTTAATAGGAGAAATAGCAATCTGTCCTTTTATTCGAAAGAATTGTTGGTTCAACGATTTTGATCGTGTCATTATTGCTTTTCTCGGATCATTTTGTATCCAACGATCAGGATAAAGTTGACGATGTAATGCTGCGTTGATCTGTTTATTGGCTTCAAAATATGTTCTAAATATTAATAAGTACACTATAATAAAATAGAAGGAATATGTCAAACGAATAAAATTCCCAGGTATCACTGGTAGGAAATATACGAATCCAACCACCTTTACGACAATATTCCTCTTCAATATATTTGATTGTTCTCAATTCTTCATTAGAGAGTGTACCACTATTACTACGAGCATCACCTAATGATGTTTTACTGTGTTTCGCCTAAAATTACGTTAATGTGATCAGAAAATAAACTTAAAACTTTATTATAGGGTTTCACTGCTCTTACTTTAACTTTGGAATTCATATTCACATTCTTTTGAGGATTGACACACATCAAACCGATGAGAGAAAATAAATCACAAATCATATGACTTTTCACTTTCAAATCTAATGGTGCATCACAGGCTAATGAAGGTGACAAATTCACCTCAAGTAGCCATGGTTGCAAATTGTTATCTATTAGAATATCAAATCCATATAATTCTGTTAAGAAAACAATTAAGAAGAATAAAATCGATTTGTCGAAGCTTAATTAGTTAACCAAAACATGATCTAGAATGCGGCATGAACGCCTTACAAGATGCACTTATCACCGGTTCTACAGATAATATTGTTTTGATGATCACATCTTCTATTTTTGCCATTAAACTAAATGTTGAGTATTTATTCCTCTCCAAATATTGAAGGACACCACTTAAACTCCATTTGTTACCATAATTCTCCACATCAGGATATTCACATCGAATATAAGAATCATTCTTTTTGTTCACACTATAATTCGTCAAATGGATGCAAGCTTGCTTATGATTATTTGGCAAATCAGATTCGTCATAGCGAACGGTAGCAAATCTAGTTAAACCTTCCTCATAAATATAAATGACAAGTGGATTAAATGAAGTTACTGCAACGTATATTCGAAGATCGAATTTAAATCCGTCAATTAATAATGGGTTTTGTAAATAAGCACTGACAATTACCGGTTCTTCCATCGATAATTCATTAGGACGTTGAATGATATAAATCCCTTTTCCACATGATGAAGCAACCGGTTTTACAATCCAAAACTTTTTCTTACTTCTTGCACATGCTATAGCAAAATCATTATATTCGTCGGGTATGAGAAAAAAATCTGGTAGAAAGTCAATTTGTTTGGTCCCTTTCTGTTTCTGTAATCTTTGTAAATTCCGATAGAGTGAATCTTTCCTAGTCAGTTCATGAGATCTTGGAAAATGGTTAATCTTTTGATAACTCGAGAATGCATTTAGATAATATGGTCTGATTGGTCCACCTGTCCATATCAAATTGAAATTACAACTGTTTGCATGAACTTCAGCAAAACCATGACGAACCAATATAGTTTTAATTAGACGTATTTCGGCGTGCAAAAATTTGAAAGTCATTCGTTCTTTCTTTCCAACTAAAGGTATTCCATGTTCTTTCGGTACGACTAACCAAATAGGAGAGAACAATAAGACGGACGCTGTTGAATTATGAAATAAAGGTGCAATTGTTCTCGGTGGTTTGATATAAGAAGTTTGATTGACCATTATTCGATGTTCCTTTCCATCTTTGTTAGTTTGACTAATTTCTCCCGACTTTAGCATGACTTTCTATTAATGAAGATGAAGTTTTATTTCTATTTCACACTCACATTACATGCGAAAATATTGATTGTTATTCTTCGAAGTACATGTATAATGAAAACAAATCTATCAATATCAATACGTATAATCAATAATGTCCTTTCTTATTTGACAAGTAAAAAAATTGTATTTTTTTATTCATCACAAATCTCCATAACAACAACTGTCATTTGATTTTTCAATAGACAATGCACACTGTTAACTAATGAACTGAAACGAATTAAAATCAATTACGTTTCCTTTTGAAGTTTAAGTCTAATGGAACTTAAATAGAAATTTCATACAGTAAATTATTTCGTAACATTTCAAAAAACATTTTTGGAGATGCGGGGTTTCGATCCCCGTACCTCGTACATGCAAAGCACGCGCTCTACCAATTGAGCTACATCCCCACGAAAGTAAGTACTTAAATTCATATATAAATGAGATAAAAATAATTAAGTTTTACTCATTTTTTCAAAGAATTCACAACAATATCAAATAGTCTTAAAATATAACGACTGTTCCGTATAATCGAATTGATAATAAGGACGAAACACTTTTATCCTAATTCTCTTGAACTGTTTCTCCGACAAGTGATCCCAAAGTTGACATTATAAATACATTATGGAATGAAAGAAGAAAGTTAACTTGAATTTTGTGTTTCTATTATATTTTTTCTGATTTTATGTAAGGCGTATGTCTTCCCTTAGTGGTTCAGAATATACTCGAAATGAAAAAGTCAATCCACTTGTGACGAGTAAGTGGTTGAAGGAACGTGTACAATCGAGAAGAATATTTTTAATCGATTGTTCATATCCGAGACCATCAGAAAAGGATAGAGATTGTTATAAGGAGTATCTTCACGAACATATACCTAGTGCTATTTTCTTTAATATTGATGAGTGTTCAGAACCTGCACAACCACATCTTCATCATATGTTGCCATCAGTAGAGTTATTTACCAAGTCACTTTTACATTTCCTTTCATTTTTCCTTCATCCATTTCTTTAGATACATTAGTAAATTTGGTTTACATACGAAGAGGACACAAGTAGTTGTTTATGATAATGACACCGTTAGTGGATGTTTTAGTGCATGTCGTGTTTGGTTCCTATTTCGTTACATGGGATACCGACGAGTGTCTGTGTTAGATGGAGGTTTGCCGGCTTGGAAATCGAACGGTTATGAAACCACTCATTATAATGGCGAGAAGAAGAATTCAAAAATTATGACTTTCCATCCAGATTTCAGTTGTAAAATTTCTCCAAAACTTGTAGTTACGCGAGAGATGCTGGAGAAGCAGACAGATAATCATACACACAAATACAGGGTAGTTGATGCACGAGCTAAAGAAAGATTCGATGGAACAGGACTTGAACCCAGACCAGCATGTCCCAGTGGTCATATTCCAGGAGCAATCAATATACCATTTGGAGATTTATTGAATAAGAAAACTAAAATGTTTTTAAGTGTTGATGAATTAAAAGAATATTTCGCCAATATCAAAATAAATTGTTCTTCCGTGAAGAAAGTACAAGATGCCAATAAACATGATTCATTGGAAACTATTTCATTCTCAAGTCTCCTATCGGAAAGTAGCCGTCATAGTCGATATACTGTTGTATGTATGTGTGGTACAGGAATAACGAGCTGTATCATATTTTTCGCCTTATACTTATGTGGCTGTCGTAATTTGGCGATATACGATGGATCATGGTTAGAATGGAGTTTAATGGAACCACCACAACGTATTGAAAACTACCGTGCCCCAGCTGAACCAATAACTTCTCACCATTAGATTGTTGTTCTTTCTGTTTAATTTTATTTTAAAATTTTATTATGGAAATGTAATTAAAAAATGGATTCTTTAAATAATTCAATCTAAAGTAAAATCGGGATGATAAAACTAAATAATTTTCTTTTCTTCAATTAAAATTTTAGAGAATTTTTTGAAAGATTCTAAAGAATTAGATTGATAATTACGATTGAAATAATATAATTATTGGAGGAAAGGATTGTAGTGAAATCGATTTCTATTTCATCCAACTGCTACGAAAGAACGAATTAGGAATATAAGTATGCTTTGTTTTACTCGTTTTCAATGCTTTCAATCTCCTTTCCAAATGGAAATTATTCGACCATTTCTTTTCAAAATCAACCATTTTCTTCTTCTTCCCAACTAAATGATTCTTCTTCTCAATTGAACAACAGAATCGAGGTTGAATTAGATATAAAATCGGATATTTTGCTGGTTCAACTTTACCATAATGTGAATTAATAGAAACATGATGACGATTAAACGCAATGAAATCGACTTTTTCATTTCCATCCATCTTCTTCTCCATCATTTCTTTGCTCGTATTTAATGGAATTATATTATCAAAGTTAATTGACGAAAATACTTCTTTGGAATCTTCCACTGTCTCTTGAGAAAGTGCTGAATGAATATTCTCAACATCATTCGAGTCCAATTCAAAAAGAAGATTATTTGGAGGTAAGTCAATGTTTTTAGTTTGGGAGATTGTAAAGATTTTCGTTGATTTTGTTTTCTTTTCCAATTTTTTTTCTTTCTTTAAATTATCTTCATGCTGCTGTTGACGAAGATTACGACGTAATAAGATGAAGAGAAATAGAAGAAATGAGAAGAGTAGCAGCAGAATAGAAGAAATAAAAGCAAGTATTACCGGAATAGGTAACATATTTGATGCGTCCAAGTATTTAAAATTGAAATTGTTTTTTGATATTGTATTAAACTTCGCCATATTCAACTTTCTATCTTTCATCAACAAATTGATGATAAATTTTTTATTAAACAATAACAACTGAAAAAGGGGGAAGCCTTTGTTAATGAGAAATGTAATTAGAAGTCCAATAAGAAGGACATGTGAAAATTTAATTATAATGGCACAAAATAAAGGAATTGAACTCAACAACAAAATAAGAATTATATAAATCAGAATGAAATCTTTGTCGATTCTTCGATGCACAATTGAGAAAGATGAAATTTAAAGATAATACTTGAAATGGATGAGTGATGGAGATTTACATTAAATTCATAATCATTTGAACAATTATTCAGATTCATTTTGGGATGACGATTCATTCCATTTCTTCATCGTATCTATGACAACCATCAACTTGAAACGAAGCAGAATAAGATGGAAAGAAGATTGAATGATTTTCATAGATCATTTAACTAACATCCTCTTGTCTACATAATTTTTTCATAACAAAACATTGTTCTTTATTTTCATCAGTTAACGATGTGTAAAATTTAATCAAGCTTCCACCAATTTGATATAGAATAAATTTGATGAATTTCTCTTCCTTTATTCTCAAAAGAATATATTTATCATAGTCAGTATACGGATGCATTAAGATATTATGAATGATAAATTCTTCATCCATTATGTCGCATTTCTCAAATGAATAAAGGTCAACATAATTCTTATCTTCAAATGATTGTAGAATGCATTTGAAAGATTTTATGAAGATCTAAAAACAATAATTAACGATAGTTACAGTAAAATGAGATATTTATATTATATAATATTATATTATATTATAATAAACGATTGATACATTAAAGATTAACATGCATCTGTATGACGTCCATTGACAGGAAGGATGTAGCAAATTGTAAATTCGTACCCGCAACTGACAAATTGCCGTCGAAGTAGTTGATTAGACCAATTATAATTTTAACATTCTTTACAAACAAATGAAAATGTGAGAATTAATAAGAAATAACTGGATTGGAAATAATATCATCAGCGAATAATTTTTGAAAAAATTTGACTTGTTCCGTCGAAAACTTTTTACTTATCACATAAAACATAAACATTTCTAATAAAGCCAACGGCAAATCTAAATTGGTATAAATTACACATGAAATTATGAAATTGACAGAAAGATAACCCTCTCGACTATCCGAATAATATTCGACAAAAATTTTAACGAAAAATTCTGATTTTTCCAGATCGTTGCTGAAAAGAAAATGTTGGATTATAAAAGGGGAAAAGTGTTTTCTGGTATATTACATTAATTTGAAATTTCTAAATATGAAATAAATAACCGATTAGAATTGATCTGTTCAGCTGAAAGTTCCTTATTGAATAGAGCATGAGTATAAATAATATTGATTTGTTTCTTTGTCAAATATTTCGCTTCTTTTAGCATATCTAATTTAAGAAATCGATAAATATTGGTTTCGACACAGAACGGTAATTCATGGGAATCAATAAATGATTCGGGTGGTCTTCTTTTCGGCTAATAGTAAGTAGAATAATTCTGGGACATTTTCAAAGAAATTTGAACTTGTTTCAATATATTGGACCAGTAAAGTGGATCGAGATTGTTTGAGATTAACATGGAATAACAAATATCCAGATAATGTGTCGATTCTAAATGAAATGCATAAAAATTTATCATGCTCTCGTGAAGACTTATGGAAGATCGATTCCAAAATAAATTCGTTTCCCCTTCATAGATTCCGTTGATACCCAATCGATTAATTCTTTTAACTAAAATCGTCATATCGAACAATAAGCAGATGGATTACGAAATGATAACTATGTTCCAAATATTTTACTTCCATATCTTCATTAACAGTGAGAGTCTGTAAATAATTCTCTGTGAGACCCAAAGATTGCTTCCTTTCTTCACCATATAAATTCTTTACAATTTTTTGTGTAAATATTGAGTTGAATGAAATTTTATGAGAAATATTAACGACAGCTAGATCTAATGCTTTCTTTGCGTAAATACAAGCAGATATTCGATCATCTGCACGTGAATATGATCTGGATAATGCTGATAAGATTTCCATTTTTAATTTCGCTTGATCATTTGATAAATATTCGACATGATCTTTTAAACTATTAAAAGAATAAAATATGAAGTAAAATATGTTAATAAAATTTGAACTGTTGCAAGATTAAGGTGGCTGATGTTAAATCTCCTTTTCTTATAAGTAAGAGAGAATGATTCAATATTAAACCATAATAATGAGCCATATCGAAACTGGGATTAATTCGATAAATTAACTTTTCATTTTTTATGTTCGCAGTTAAATGAGAAGATAAATTGAAAAATATTCAGAATAACTTGTAATAATAAGTTGGAAATTTCAAGTGCTTCGTTTAAGTCATCCAAATGTCGATAGGCCATTGATAGATAGCTCAATAACAATACCAATGGCTCAATTTTTGTTGTAACAGACATTAACGTATTTTGATAATATTTACTATACGTTTCTTCAACAATTTTACTTTCTTTCATTGTAATATCAAATTTAGAAATTATCAAATCGTCTAAATTCTTCTCATTACGACAATTAACAATTGAAAAATATTCTTTCTCCAAAATTCTCTGGCACATACACTTCACCTAAAGCACAATAAAAAAGTTTTTGTTTTCAAATTATTAAAAATATTTCCTTAGGAACTTCTTCATATTCTTCTTTGTATGTCAAATCTTCGATATCTAATAATGTTAAATTGATCTTCAACGTATCAGGACCAGTGAAGTTTCTGTAAAAAATAATATTTTAAACATATTCTGAAAATAATAAGAGACGAAGAAACGTTTTATAAAATTTATAGAGATCTTTCAATATCACCAAATGTTCGGAATTAAAGTGATGGTAAACATCACGCCATATTTCTGTCATTTTGAGCATAGTAGTAAATAAAAGTTCTTGAACATATTGTATGTTATCAGGCGGTTTATCCATACTTTTGTAAAACCGATAAATTGTTTTCTATATAATTTTTTCATAAGGAAATTGGTTGATCGAATCAAAATGAACAATTTTTTCAACAATATAATTGATATTAAATTCTTTCATATTATAATCCTTCAAATGGAATTTGAATACTAATGAAATAAACTTCAAATTTTAAATAAAATTACAAAATTAATTTTTGAATTAAAATAACTTGAATATCAACAAATATCGGTTGATCGATAATATGCGAGATCTTTCGATCGAATATTTGTCGATAAGTGATGCATGAACACACGTAGACATAAGTAGAAAGATTTTGTAAATTTTCCTTCTGTTCCATCGTCGTATACTTCTTATATAAATCGCTAATTATATAAAGAATCTGAAAAAAGAATCCCAATTTTACTCATGAAATCGAATAAAAAACTTCAGATAATTTCATGTTATAATTATATATAGCATGGGTTAAGAAATTGTAGTAGAAGAATATTGTGAAAAGTTCAATATAATTCAAATTCAATTTTTTCACTATCGAAACGATCACATCTTTATTAAGATTCTTGAAAACTGAACAATTTTTCATTAAATATTTGTTATTACGGTTCAATATTTCATCTACCTAAAATGCTCATTGGGAACTGAAATGAAACTGTATTCATTAACTGGAGAAATTGGGCAGTTCTTCATCAATCCATTATCATATAACCATTTCAATTGGATCATTGCAGCATTAAAATGATTAATATCGAAATTTAACCATTTAGATATCTATGTGCAAATAATGACAATTAAAAGTATATAAAAATTAACATCCGATTTCCATAATACGTTAATAGAAAATAATTTGATTCTTCGATCCAGTCTAGACGAATTCAAAAGTTTTACGAATAGGAAATATAAAGGAAAATGAACTCTTCATTTTGATCTAAATAATAATGTCTGACTGCATCGATGGTATGTTGGGATGACACATGAACTAGAGAATCACGAAACATGAAAATATCTTCCATTCCATATCGTAGTGATGACCAAAATGTATCAAATTGCTCATATTCCAAACCGACAGATTTAACCGATTCGTTTAAATAATAATAAATATCTTTTGGTGTAATGAAAGTACCGTAACAATAGATGATAACAATAATCTAGAAATAATAATTTTTTTTTCAAATTATTATTATGAAGGAAATTATTAAAAACTTCTTTCACCAAATTAGTATCTGGATTAAATTCGTTTTCCCATCGTTGAAATTTTTCGATGATTATCTCATACGGACTAGACAAATGGAAAGTAACTTATAATTATTAAAAAGAATAATAACAATTTTAATTTTCTTAATAATGATATTTTCTTATCTAATTGTCGATAATGTCCAACCGCACAAATTTCCTAGAAAACATTTTTTTCCCAACATTAAATATCTATCACCAAATTCAATTTAATGATATGTAACATCGATCAATAGTAATAAATAGAAAATTGATTTATTATTAGTACAGTCAACTAGTTGTTTCATTTGTTCTGGTAATAATGTTTTTGAACGATTTTCAATAAGATATTTCTATTTTGTTATAATATTGAGAAGATTTAAAAATTGAATTACTGAACTTCAATAAATAACTGCCGATCATTTCTCTCCATTATTTCCATATCAATTAATTCCATTAAAAACTCTTTCTTAACATCAATCACTTCATTCTCAGCTTGAATTGAAAATTGTTTATTCATTCCCAATGTATAAGACACTAAAGGAAGGGGTTTATCATTAATGATCCCAATAGTTTTCCTGATGAACACTTCTTTTTCTTTGATACGATCTCTTACGTCATTTGTCGTTAACAGAACGATTTTCAATCGGTATTTTGTTAGATGGAGAAGAAAAGAAATGGAATTGGAATTCAATTGGAGATTCAAATGATCGATGCCATCCACTAATAATCGTATGTCTAAATTTTCATCCATTTGGTTTAACGATTCCAACAACCGATTTATCATAAGTTCCAATCGATCAAAAAATATTTCTTCTAAATCTTCATCTATTAGCAATTTTTCAATGATTTCTTCTAAACTTAAAATCATTCGCTTTATTTAATGAAGTTTTGAACATTTCAAACTTTTTGGAATTTCTTATGGAAAATTGTAGGACCAAAAATCGAAGATATATAATAAGATTTTTTGCGAATGTTCTTCGATCTTAATTTTAAACAGTAGTTTGTTTTATTTCGCAAAGTATTATTCACAATTTAAAAAAAATAAATAAATTACCATTATTTTATTATTGTGATAATCAAAACATGAACCTTCATTATGACATTCACTTGTGATGAAAATTGGAATTAATAGAATCAAACGATTTGCATTCACATATAATCCATTAATATTCTTATTCGGTTTCCAATCATTAAACCCATTACATTCTAACTTTTGGAGTAAATTGTTAAGAAAGGCCGTTTTCCCATAGCCGGGTTGTTGGGAAATACAAGTAATTGGGAGTAATTCGTCTATTTTCATTTTTTTTCAATTTTATAATATTAATCGATTAAAATTGAACCTTGGTCGTTAAATAAATATTGCAGAACATATTCCTTCAGTTTTCGAAGGAAATCAAATTCAATGAAAAAATTGCTAAAATTTTTTCTAAATTTCAATTCGCTGAACTTCAATTCATTGAATTCTTTCACAAAGAGCGACAATTGTTTATTATGTTTTCCAAATAAAGATGTTGAAATAATGGCAGAAGAGAGAAGATTTTCAGAGAGTATAGGTAATTGCTCCTCTAAAAAATTGAGTAATTGTTCAAAAATTAAAGTTGCTCCCTGAACAAGTAGATGAAAGAAAAAAATTAATTAAAATCAACTTCAAACGGATTCTGATACTCTGGTATATATTTCAACATCTTCATAGAACAAATTGATAATGAAAGTTTAAAAATTAGGGACTTTATCTTGATGAGAACTACAATTCTCTTTTAATTTCTTCAATTTTGCCTTTGCCTCATCGCTCTCCACAATATGTTTCTTTTTGGTTTTTTCGTTAGTTGTTGATGAATAAACTTTAGCATCATAATTCTTTGAGAACTTCATAAAAAATATTTAAGAAATTATTATTAACTTCTGATCTAAATCCAATAATTGTTGGAATTATTTCCAAGTTCATTTCAATGTTGCGCAAAAATCCGTGAAGAAATTCTAATTCAGTGACAGATCGATCACGATAATCTCTCAACCACGGATTCCTCTCCGATGCTACGTCGATTGCTGCTTGTAAAGCCATATCATTCTCTCCATACCATCCATATCGTTGTCCGAAAAAACCAACAAAAATATCAGACAATGATATTGAATTCAAACAAATATCGACAGTTCGGTTCAATTTTGCCATTTCTGTTGTTATTCCCCAACGCATATCAACATAAGTAAATTCGAATCCATTCTTTTCACAAAGTGCTAGAGATAATTATTAAATGATGTTTGTTTGAAAAAAATTAATTGGAACATCGGATTTTGGGAAGATGTAATCGGAAAAATTCTTCTCGTTCAATTTCCATCCCACCAAACGGTGATGAAAGAAATAAACGAATTCGACGACTATCTTTCAATTTCATTATCGCATTGATTCTTATTTGAAAAAGTGTAAGAAATATTTGAAGAATTAATGAAGAAAGTTATGCAATTAATTTTATTTTATACGTTACCGTGGTAACGGAATTTCAATATTTTCCAAATATTTTCCAATGACAAATTCAAATAATTCTTATTGTTAATTACAATTAAAATAAATAATTTATTCAATTACAAATCGTTTTTCAATAATTTTAATATTTTCAACTTCCTCAGACTCAACTCAACTTAACGACTCCTTCTTCTGAGTGTTCTATTTGGAAAAACTGGATCGTAGTTCAGTTCATACATTGCCACATCAAAAAGATGATCGGTAAAATTATATAATGATTCAAAATCTTCAACATTGCCTGTGCAATCATCTAACCATTCACAAAATTCTGAGCAGTTCATTCGAAAATTGCGCAGTTGATCAATCAAAATATCGAGCTCAAACATACCCTAAAAATGGAAGGAAGAAATGGAGTGAAAAATTTTAAATGAAAACTTTTTCTAATAATTTCATTTGACATTCAGGTGAAAGAATGTGCTGAAGTAAATCATGATCCTCTTCTTCTGATGGTGTTTTTGAAGGTAAATTAAATAATCCCTTATTGAAATTCTTTCCATTACTGCGATCGGAATGTTTGCTTGAAGAAAACAATGTTGGTGCTTTCTCAGAAATGAACGAATTTTTTTCTTTCCCATCAAATATAGACGATTGTTTAATAGCATCTTCACTACGTTTCTTATGTGATGAGTTGTGTTTAGAATTAGTTTTTGATCGAATCTTACTAGATCCGTTCTGTCCTCTAATACCACCCAGTGCGTTATCTTTGTTAGTTTTCCCTAAATCATCAATACGTTCACTATCATCAGCATTTGGCAATGCACTTCTAATAGGTCGAAAACCATGATTTGGAAAAGGACCAATCTGGGCACTCTTTTTATGGACAACACCATCAATACTACCACCACCAGTACCAATACCACCAGTAGCAATGGCACCCTTAGGAACGCCACCCTTAGGAACGCCACCACTAGCACGAAAATTAGGAGTCACTATCCCATCGATATTGGGAGAAGGTGCCTCATTAATTCCAGCCATACCATCTCTATTAAAACCAATGTTCTCATTGGGTAAAACTCTTTCAATATCAGAGGCTACAGGATTATTTCTATCAATCGATCCATCAGCTCTACCACTATTGGGACAACGACCACAATTTGTGTTATTTAATTTTTTTTTCACGCTACAACGACGCTCACATGCCTGATTATTGTTAGAGTTATTCTTATACGAATTAAACAACTTTTCATCATTCGTTGTCATGTCATATATTCGTTTCCTACTTTTCATTTCATCTTTATAAAGAACTTCTTCAAATGGTAAGAACGACGTTTGTTCTAATTTTGTATTTTCTGTTTTGTTATTCATATCTAATTTTATTCCTTCTTTTCTGTACTTATCGTTCATATCTTCTTGTTCTTCTTCATCACTTGATATATTTAATATATCTTCATCCACCAACAAATTAGTCCGATAATCGAGTAAAGGTAAAGTGGGACATAAATATAATTGTATCTCCTTCTTATGTTTATGAGGAGACGGTGAACGTTTATGTTTGATCATTTATTATGATAGAAGATAAGATGGTTTTGAACAGAAATATTTCTATCTCAAAATAAAACAAATAGAAAACAAAGTTTTTTCCACTTTATTTTTGATTCGTTGCAGACCTCATTCTATTCTTTTAGATTAGGAAAGGAATTAAACATTTCCTTTTTGATGGATATGATTCACGGAATTTTTCTTTATACCATCGATGATGAGCTACCGCTCTCGGCAATAGATTAGCCCAAGTGAAGAAACAGAAAGCGATTGCTGGAAATGTTTGAGATGCAATTGCATAACCAGTCCATTCAATACATTCTCCAAAATAATTGGCGCAAGAGACATATTTGAAGAGGCCGCCTGTAGGAATACTATAAGTCGTTTTTGATGACTTCGATCTCAGTTTAATCAATAAAATATCAGAGTGCATATTGATCAAAAATCCAATGATAAATATGATAATTCCTATAATAAAACAATGAAAGATTTTTAAAAAAAAATTTCTTAACCTAAAAAAAATGGAGGAGTAAATGAATCATTTTTATGATATGCGTGAAACTGATGATTATGTTCATATTCGTGAATTGTATTAGTAATTGCTTGCATCGTTCCATTGAAGATGGAAAACGTTCCAGCTAACATCATAATAATTATGGACATTCGTTTACATTTCTCAATAAGACGTGGATAGATGAAAGATCTGTTGTCAATATCATAATTTTTAATCCATTAAAAAGGAAAAAAATTAAAAATAGTTATCATTATTGAATAAATATATTCAAATATTTAACCGATAAAAATAATGGAAAGTAAATAGAGATAATATGATGGTTTTCGGTTTGTTTAAAGTTTCATAGAAATTGGCATGATACTCAGAACTAAAAAATATGAATGATTAGATAAATAAATTTAATTGAAATTCTTAACAATTCTAATGAGAATCCGATGAGACAGAAAATCGGAATAAAGAATGATGGACATTCTTGTAAACACCAGGCTAATTTTCCGTTGATTGTTGGACCTAATTTCTTGTTAACATATCTCCCATATGGTGCTGCAACGAAGAATAGGACAATGAAACAAATGCTTCCAGTTAATACCATGAGAATTGGCATATAGAATGTACAAATTTCATAGATCGTCGATCTATCGAGAATGTCATGGATATGTTGGAATTCCATGGCACCAACATTTGGTAATTTAGACATATTTCATTTATTCAAATAAATCTTTATAAATCGTTGTTGTTCACACACAAACAGTTGTTCTAATCGAATAATTTAAAAAAAATTAAAAGTGATTGGATGTTTCTTAAGGTAGGAGAATAAACAAAAAAAATACTTGATTGAATACTGATAAAAGGGGAAAATTGATGATAAATAAGATTGATGAAATAATATCGAATGAATTATTTGTTTACTTAAATGTCTGATATAGAATTCGATGAATATTGTTTATTTTTCGATTGCTTCATTCGTTCTGAATGAGAATAAACAAAAACAAAAGAGTTCATATATAAGAAAATAAATCGGGATACATAAATCTTTTCAGGATTTTCAAACACGGGAAAATTGAGGAAAATATAAAAATAAAAAATTTCATTTTCTCAAATCGATTGAGATAAAAGAAAAGAATGTTGATTGAATGAACTAATTAACTAAAATTGGGGAAATTCGTGTTTCGTTAATCTTCGAGAGAAACATCTTTGAATAAATAAGACATCGATTCTCCATTATGGATACGTCGAATGGCTTCAGCGAATAACAATGATATTTCCACCGTTCGAATTTTTCTCGATTTAATTCTTTGTGCATTTTGTGGAATTGTATTGGTGATGATGACCTCATCAATTGAACAATCGAATGATTGGAGATATTCCAAACTTTCCTTATACAAAAGTCCATGAGTTGCTATCGCATAAACTTTGTACGCACCATGTGCCTTTAAACAATGACCGATATGATCCAAATGAACAATATCGTCAATCATATCTTCGATGATGAATGCAATCCGTCCATTCACATCACCAACCACCGAAAGTGGAGGTTTCTCTTTCTTCTTCATCATTGGCAGAACACTCATTTGCATGACACGATTCCCAAATGTATCGGATGACGCTTTATGAAATGATTTTGACGATGATGGTATCGATTGAGAATTATTTCTATTTTTCGATATATCTAAATTATTATTCATTGTTGTCATCGTATTAATTGCGGAATTGATTGTTGTTGTTGTTGTTGTAATTAATGGTTTCCTTCCTTTCTTCCCTTTGACAAGAGCATCAACATTATTTCCATTCATATTTTCTGATGATAAATCAACACCATCATTATTTCCATTTTTTTCATTATTATTATTATTCTTATCATCATGATGATCCTCTTCATCTTCCCCATTAACATGATCATCATCAACATGATCATCTTCAATGTTCTTATAGGTCGACATTTTCGCTTCGCCATGAATAACGGCGATAGGCAATGACAATCGTTCAGAGAAACCGGTTGCTCTTTTTGCATATTCTGCTGATCCGGCCACCACCGTTGCATTACGATAATCATTAATTTCATTTTGAATATGAGAAATGAGGAATCCAGAAGCTCTTAAATTATCCACAGGAATATCAAAGAATCCTTGAATTTCTTTTGCATGTAAATCCATCGTTATCAAATGAGACAATCCCGCTTTCTCCAACAACTTCGCCATCAATCGACACGTAATCGAGCCTCGTTTTCTTCTCTTACTTTGTTTACTATAAGGCAAATATGGTACAACACCAACAATACTTCGAGCTGACGCCGTTTTACATACGTAACACATGACCAATAAATCCATCAAATTATTGTTAACGTCATCAGTTCCAGTTTGGATGAGATAAACATCTTTCCCACGAACAGACTCAAAAATATTCACTTCACTTTCACGAGCCGAATTCAATCGAATATCACAACGACTCAACTTTACTCCAATATGGTGACAAATCTTCTTTGCTAAATCTGGATGAGAATTCCCACTAAATATCATCAATTGCGGTCTTGATCTCGACATTCTCCTTCCAATAAATACCAATTGACAATATGAATTTTTGAGATAACACTTTTCCTTTTTTTCACATAAATTAATATTATGCAATAAAAATCAAAGAATCATAATAGAACATGAGAAGTAAGACTCTATTCTATTTCCTCTTTCTATAAAGAAGAAGAAATTCAAAATTCACATTAAATATCAATTATTTGAAGAATGATGAGTGTATCTGAGTAACTTTTGTTGTTTGAGAAGGAAAAAATTATATCAAAATTTTTCAAAACAAAATCTCTTCACTTGGAAAATTTTGTGATTCGGAAAGATAAATATCATTAGAATTGAAACACGAATTAAAGTTCCTTCATTAAAACCATTATTCTCAATACAAACAAATGATTTTCAAGAAAACAGATTTGGTGAACGGAGCTCGTAATTTGATTATTTTCTCAATTCAGAGCTACCTCTTACCTATGTCAAATTGGAAAATTTAAATAATTGTAAAGAAAATAGAAAATAACGAGGAATAATAAATTTCAAATTCGGAATACGTACGTATTTTCCAACAATCATTTTTCGTATTTTTCATTATTTTTTTTTCAAGATATTTTTGAGTTTTCTTCCAGTTTATTCAGTCTAGTTTTACAAATCATTTCTTCGACGATATGAATTTAATAAATCCTGTCGATCTAAATTTGACACCTTATTATTTTAC
Organism: Seison nebaliae; assembly: GCA_023231475.1. Classification (NCBI taxonomy): domain Eukaryota; kingdom Metazoa; phylum Rotifera; class Pararotatoria; order Seisonacea; family Seisonidae; genus Seison; species Seison nebaliae. The sequence continues at coordinate 7,904 of JALJEE010002365.1, read as the reverse complement.
ATTCAATTCGGAAGGAATATCGAAGTTGAATAAAAATTCAAAAAAAACTTATTATTTTTTATGTTCCAATATTAATCCAAGATTTTCTATTCGTAATTTAGTATAATGGGAATTCCTTGTTTATTCAATTGGTTACAAAAACGATATAAGCAAATAATCAAAGTGAAAATCGCCGATGTCCAAGAACAGGATCCCGAATTCAAATTTGACAATCTTTATTTGGATATGAATGCAATCATTCATCCTTGCACTCATCCAGAAGCATCATTATGGCCAACGACTAATGAAGAAAGATTGAATAGTGTAATATCTTATGTGGATATGATAGTGAAAGAGGTACGTCCTCAAAAAATGTTATTTTTGGCAATTGATGGTGTGGCTCCAAAAGCTAAAATGAATCAACAACGCTCTCGACGTTTCAAAGCAGCAATTGATCAGCGATTGGAAAATGAGAGAATCAGTGAAAAGATTGAAGTGATCAAAGCAGGAGAAAAGAAGATTTTGGAGGGTGTTAATGATTTCGATTTAAATTGTATTACTCCAGGAACGGAATTTATGGAATATTTGGCAACAGCACTACGACTTCGTATCGTCGAACGAATGAATAATAATGTTTTATGGAAGAATTTGATGGTGATTCTTTCCGATTCGAATATTCCTGGAGAAGGTGAACATAAAATTATGGATTATATTAGACGTCAACGATACATGAAGAATTATGATCCTAATCAACGACATATCATTTATGGAAATGATGCCGATCTAATTATGTTGGGATTGGCCACACATGAAGCTCACATGACAATTATTCGAGAGGAATTTGAAAAGAATACTAATATGTTCTGTCGCTTATGTACTGGTAATGATCATAAACCGATTGATTGTCCTGGTCTCAATAATAACGAGAGGGCAAATGTTGCAAGTATTATTTCCCATAAAACTCCCGTATTTCTATATGTTCAGACGTGGATACTTCGAGATTATTTGGCAAATGATTTAACGATTGAAAATCATGGAGAACGAAATATCGATCGTCTAATTGATGATTGGGTGTTTCTTTGTTTTTTCGTTGGCAATGATTTCTTACCACAACTACCATTCATGGAGATTTATGATAATGCCATTCCTAGTATTGTTAATTTATATAAGGAGACAATAAGGAAACATGAAATGTACGATCAATATTTAACGGCGAATGGCAATTTGAATTTATCTCTTATTCAAAAATTATTATTGGAAATCAACATAGTATATGAAGATTCAATTTTCCAGAAAAAAAGAAATGATCAGTTAGGATTTGCTCGACGACGTCGTGTTCGTCGTTTTCAGGAGAAAAATCAATTAAAAGTTGATTTCAAATATAGAAATGCAATTTCGAAAATGGGTCGTGAAAATCGAATGGATGGAGTTAATGATTGGCAGAGAAATAATAATGATATGCCACAGCCATTGACTTCATTCGATTCTACTAGAAATTTGAGTTATGGAAAATCGTTAGAAATTCGAAAGAAATATGATGATGAGAATATGGCTGTAGCAAATAAATTGAAAAGGAAATTGTTGGCTGATTTGAATGATGATACAACCGATACGGGAAGTAGTGATAATAGTGATGGTGATACAAAAATGAAAACAATAGATGAGACAAAAAATAAGGAAGAGATGGAAGAGAAAGTGAAGGAAGATCCGTTTGCAAATGAAACAACTGAAGATATTGAAAAAAAGAATAATTCAAACTATTTATCTGGTGACGAAGAAGATGAAGTTCAATTACATCGGGAAGGATGGAAGGAAAGATATTATCAATGCAAATTGGGAATTGATGGAGATCATTATTCCATCTCACAAATGATGAGTAACGAATATATTCGAGGGATGGCATGGGTCATGAAATATTATTATCAAGGATGTGCCTCCTGGGATTGGTTCTATCCTTATCATTATGCGCCTTTTGCATCTGATTTTCGTTCAATCGAAACTGCTGATATTAAATTCGATATAAACAATGTCGAATCTCAACCAGCTTCACCATTCGAACAACTAATGTGTGTATTTCCGGCAGAAAGTCGAAGTCTTATACCACAAATTTTCCATAAGTTCATGCTAGATGAAGATTCACCGATTATTGACTTTTATCCGAACAATTTCAAAATTGATCTAAACGGCAAACGACAAGAGTGGCAAGGTGTCTACAAGTTACCATTTGCCGATTCAGTCCGTCTACGGGAAACAATTAAGGACGAAATGAAAAATTTATCGAAAGAAGAAAAAATTCGAAATTCTTTAGGGAAAATGAATTTATTTGTTCCAACACGATTAAATAATGATATGGAAGAATTGTGTAAGAAGATTTTGCCCAAAGAGAAGTCTAAAACACTTTTCAAGAAACAGACAATCAATCACATTTTCGGTTCATTGAAACAGATTTCAATAAATTCTCCAGATTTCAAGTTTTTCATCATCTTCTATTATAATTTTTATTGAGGATTTCTTTCAGAATAAAAATTAAAGAAATTTCTAACCGAGTTATATCTGACCGAGTTATATCTGACCTGGATATTGATAATGTGACAATATTCGAATATCGATTCCCATCATATCCAGAAAATTATGAACCATCATCTTTATCATTGGAAAATGCGAAGTTAGTTATTTTAATTTAATAAATTATGTTGGATTGTGTGAAAGTGAGTTATTTAATCTTATTGGGAATTCTTGATGGAATTACTATTTATTCATTATGAAAATTCACTTATCAATTTAACCTCAATGAATAATCGTTACGATTAGACAGATAATTAGCATTTGTTCTTTTTGAACACAATATCAATTATTTTTATCACTCCTAAACATAATTCAGAAAAAATTTATTATATTTCCCTAACAATTTTTTCTTTATATTCTTTTACAAATTTTCAAAAATTTAGATATCCAAAATCGAATTTAAGCAATGATGATTTCGAAGCAGTGATAGCGAGCAACTACAGGAATCGTTCCAGAAACAATAATAATAATTATAGAGCCAACAACAACAGAAATTACTATATGAACCGCGATCCAAAAAGAAATCGAATGAACGATAATTGTGAAAGATTAATAAATAATTCACTACCATCATCAAATCAACGATTCCAACATAATGCATATCATCAACGATCTCATAGTAATAACCAAAGACAGTATCAAAATCAACATAATCTTAATAATGAAGGAAATTTTAATAATTTTAATCCAACTCAGCCACAATTTAACAACTTTCGACCAAGATATAATCAAAACTTTAATACTAATAACAGTAATCAGAATAATCGCAATTGGAAACATAACAATTATAATAATTATCCTAATCCCAAACACTATCGTTAATTTAACTCTTAAAATCATTGACGTTATTGTTTCAATTGCTCCTTGGATAAAGTATTTTCTACATCATTGTATAACTGAAAATTTTTAATTTTTGTTTCAGCATCTACATATAATGTATATTTTTTTTTTACTAAATCAAATCCCCACGGGGCAAATTAAATAGAAAATAAGATAACTCTTTCGAAGAGTTATTGATAATAAGATTCTTTCCCTGCAGTCAATTCATTCTTCAGAGTCTCAGGAATATAAGAATCAATAGAGAAGTTTGATATTAAATGAACAGCATCCGGAAGACGTAGTGAATAATAAAAACAGAAAAATTTGTCTCTCCGAAAACACACACTACATTATTCACAATAATCGAACAAATAGAATCAGTATGGATTCTGAATTCTGAAGCATTTAAGGATTTCCGCACAAGTATAATCATACCCGACGAACACCTACCTTTGCCGTCCTAACTCGTAGGAGGTGTAGCTGGTGAGATGTAAATTTTGTGAGAAGCTATAGTATAGCTGCTATACAATTAAAAATACTGGGAACGATAAAAGCCACGTTTCTTGAAAGAAAATAACGTCATACCAAAGAAAATCGTGAATATCCGACATAAAACCATGAGATCCATACGAATTGAATGAAATCAAATTTAGCGATCGAGTTAAGTGATCATCTTGTAGTCAGATCGATCCACTTTAAGTATGCGTAACATAGACTTCCATTGATGCATTGACATCTGGATTACGATTGGATGCAACATGTTCTCTTGTCGTTGAGAATGAAGCGGTCCATTCTTCACATCTCCTTTCCAACAATTCTTTTGGTTTGATACCGCAAAAGAATCTACGAACAAAGGAATTAATTGGCCAATTGTCGGGATTCGTAAAGTTACTCAATTGTGTCCATAACGATGAAGGAGCGGCCGATGTTAGGAAATAAAATTAATAAATTAATGATCACAATGACCTTACCTACAACTGTACAAATTTTTAACCCAAGCACTTCCCTTGTTAGACATCTCATTAGCAATGTTTGTCGATTCTTCATTTTGCTCAAGCTTCTTCCTTAGACTAGATGATTTTTCCCAACTGGATCTTAGCCGATCGTCGGCGAGTTATTCATCCGATGAAGTCTGTAGTTTTTCACCAATATTGAAAGTGATGCGAGATTAATTTCCATTTCTGCCTTTCGACCGGATAACTTCTTCATTAAATCGGAGCACGAAGATATTCGAGCATTGTTATCATTTGAATTTTTCACCAACTAGTCAATCTTTCTGTCGATTCTCTTATTACCTTTCTTTAGACCTTCCACCAAATTAGACAATTCCTTTATATTGGATGAAAGACCTAAAACACTGTGATATATGTATATCATCCTATACATCATTATTAGTGGTTTTGTTCAGATTAGATCTCTTGGATTTTGGAATATTACGCATAATACCTCCTTGCAACGTCGATTGCGTTCTTCCACGTTTCACGCTCTTCTTGGCTGTTCTATCACTTGTCACTTGACTACTCTTCACCATATCCAATGCCTCAATCATTGCTAGAGTGATACTGTTCACGGATGATTCAAGATCGTCCACATTCTCTTCTTCACTAGAATTATTATTTTTGTTAAACGACATGTTAAAAATTTGAAATAATCTTGAATTTTCCTAGATTATATAGAATTTAACTAACGAAATTATAATTTATTCAAATTCGACGTATTCCTTCATTAATCATTAATTGATCACTGTTTATACTTTTTTTAATTCTAAAAAGAATTTTTGATAAATATGTAAGATGAATAAATCTGTTATTGGAATGATCAATGAATATGAATATGGCAATAGCGAACGGCTCTCCGGCTCTTCGAACGGGAGCGACCAAAAGCTGATGTTGTTAAAAGAACTATTAAAAGTATTTCGAAAAAGTAAAATAATAATGGAAAATATTTATTAAACGAAACTGAAAAAAATTCTCAAAATAAAGTAAATCGAAAAATATTCATCATAGAATTCCTCATCTTCTTCATTAATTAAATTGTTTTTCAATCGAAGTTGCGAGTTCGATGTTTATTTTTGATATGTTTGATATGCTAAAAAGTCAATTCACATAAATATGTTGTGGAGAATATTGCCGAACATTCTGCTGCATTTTTTTTAAAGCGGGATGATTATTATCCATTATTTCTGACAACCATAATGAGGTAATATAATTGTAGGATGTTGATTTAAATCGGAATTTAGGATAAAATTGAATTTAATTTTCTCATATTAAAAGAATCCAATTTAAAAATCGCTAATTCGTTCGCTAGTTCTCTATCACGGTACTCAACTTCACTTAACTGATTTAAATCGACTGCTAACATAAATTTCCGTTCAAATCTTTGAAACAAATTCCTTTGAATAGTTATTAATGCTTAAACAAAACTTACGTTAATTGTAATTGCGAAGACAATTATAATGATTGGAAATCTGTCTGTGTTCTGTTCAAATGATGGAACAAAGAATAACTTGAAATTATTTGGAAGATTCTTCCAATATTTCTCGACAATCATTATTTATTAACAGATTCTCAATTTCAATCACATTCAATCATTTATTTCTCAGAATCACCGTCCTAATATCACATATTTTTTTAATGTGTCTTCCCATAGATTTTCATCCAAATATTTCAATAGCTGCTCCGTCAAGATACGTAGTAGCATTTGTTCTGCCGTCAAATGAAAGCAATGTTAAGAATTTTTCCACTATTCGTCCATCGGGAAGTATTATTCGAGCAAAAAAAACTAATTGCGTTGTATCATTGGTGCAATTTGACTTGTCAAACTGAATCGAGAAACACAAAGAACTATTTATAGAATTTAATTAAATGATAGAATAGAAATAACTTAAAATTATATTAAATTTATAGTTTCCTCATGTTCTTTCATGTTCCTCTTGTGAGTAAGTTCAGCGACTCTTCTTGTTACAGATCAACGAGATAATAAAGCGTTCTTATTACAGACGATAATGCACGAGATAATGAACCGTTTTTGGAGATGTTATGAAATTGGTTATCATTATTTTAGGAAAGATACTAACCAGTCGGATTTTGCCTCCGATGCATTGTAAGTGCACAATTTAATTTTACTTTTATACGCCTAGCGGATAATAGAACTGTACAGAATATGAAGATAAACATTTTTGTTTTTAAACTTTAAGCTTAGTAAACATTTATTTATTTTAAGCGTGTGTGATAGGAGAATTAAAGAAGAGAAAATATGCGAGAATGCTTTGGTGGTCGAGGCTCGTCGCTTCAATGGGAATCGTGGAATAAATGGAATAATATCATGATATTTCGATGTATTCCACGATTCCCATTGAAGCGACCAATTAGTCATTGCGAATATATTGTGATGCATAGCAAATGTTTGCCTTAAATTGATTTGAACGAATGAGGGTAACTTTTGAATGTTCATTCAATTCATCCAAATATTTGATGACTTCTTTCAACAAAATGAACTTATTTACCATTTCACTTGTAGACAACCACCACATACTCGAAAATTTGGTAAATCAGATTTCGTACGTTCTTTGAATTTCCGATGTATCAATGCCGACTTGTCTCTAACAAACTTAACGATTTTCCAAGGTGGCAATCTATGCAATGCCCAGTGATACTTGAAAGAATGGTTATTTGTCAGTAATAGGTTTACTACGCCATTTGAAATTTCGCTCGTTGATGGTGCTGAACTTCAAAGCATTTCCCTCTATCGATTTTACGCAGTTGGATATGTCGTATCCGGTGGTGTTACCTTTCATACTTCCCATTCCTACAATTTTCGTTTTAATAAAATAATTTTTCGAAAAAATTCTTTCGAAAATCAGCATTTGAGCATCATCACTAATGTAATTTGGCTCATCGATAGCCCAAGTGAAATATAATGATTCTTCCAACAATGATTGTAAGTCCCTTAATACTCGTCTCCTTGCGCTATTACCTAAATCGCAAATTCTAAACGAACATACTAACGAAATGATGATTATTCTTACATATAAATCATTATGACACTTTTCCCAAAGTTTAATGGAAGAGACTTCATAGAAATATGTTCGACCACCTTCTTCTACATTTTCTAGATGTAGTTGATTTGATGTAGTCTCAGTCAATCTCTCCGTCTTGAATGTACGGAAAGTCTGGTGAGATATTCTCTTTGTCAATTTGGGCTGACTGACATTTCGAAGTCTTCAAATGCCTTCTTAGCGACATAGGAGTGACGATATTAATTGTGTTTCCACAGTGCAAGCACATAGAAGATGTTTCATGAAACTGAAAATTTTCATTGTTCTCAATTTATTTTTATTCTTACGTAATATTCCTTAATTTTTTCGTCTCTTTAATTAATTTAATATATTTTTATGAAGCGCTTATACTTTAAAGATAAAATTTCTACAAAGGGTTTGTTTTATCAAACCTTTAGGTGGCCATGGAAGGATTTCTTTGGATTTTTTACTCTATAACTCAAATATATATATACAACGAAATCCAAATAAAAAGATATTTATT
>JALJEE010002358.1:0-27909 GCA_023231475.1 Seison nebaliae | reverse complement strand
AATAAATTATATTTTAAAAACATTTTGATGTTGTTACAATTTTATTAAAATTTGGAAATTTCATGGAAAAAATCTTCCAGAATTATTCAAGAAGATTAGTAAATTACTAAACGTCTACAGTTATTAAGTAGATTTCATTATTTATTTATATATTTATTCGTAGATTTGATTCTGCGGAGACGTCGGACATTGTGTCGGAAAGCCTTCTTAGCGCGGCTTAATGCAGCTGTTGTTTCCGGTGATTGTGTGGTGTGGGAAAGACTGGATAGTCTTTCCACGTGTACAGTGGCGTATGAGTCTTCTGGTAACAGTTGCGCGTCCATCAGGAGAGCATTGGAAGATGATAGAAAATGGGAGAGAGAAGCGTTGGTAGAATAATGGAGATGACTCCTACGAGTTGCGTCAATGTTGAAATCACCAGCGATGATGAAAGGAATCGAGTATTCGCGTTGACGATGAACTACGCATTCGAAAAAAGACGAAATGATACCTACGTCACCTGTTGGCAGGTAAACGTTATAGAAAATAATGTTCTCTATACCGAAGGAGATGGAACATTTTCCGAAATCTCAGATGTCTGTAGCGGTTAGTGATTCGTGAATGAACACGAGGAGGCCTCCTGATGGTTTGCCAAGACCTGACATACTGACCGTAGCGACGAGAGAAATAAGACGATGAGTGTCCGATGAGAGCCAGTAAGGATATGGAGAGATGAGCCAGGATTCATGAATGAAGATTAGCTCGTGATGTAACAGAAATGGTAAACTCGAAAATAAATTTGACGGTCCGTGTGAGTTGAAGGAAACAAGTGACAGTTTCTTCGATTGGGATGTTAGACGTAATATCGATGAGGATGGGGACAGGGAAGAAGTTCGGATGGAGGGATATTATGTCATAATTTATGTCATAAGGATGTGGATGAAGATGAAGCTAGAGGAGCTGGGGGGATTGGCGAAGGCTGAGGAAGATGCTGTAGGAAGAGAGGGAGCATGGATCGTCATCGAAACATCTGAAGAGTTTACGACCGACTCAATACATCTCTCCTTTAGAAAATGGTTGATGGAAGAGGAGAAAAAAACGGACGAATATGAATTCGCTCGGGCCTGAGATTCGGATTAAGAAATTTCTGAAGATTGTCGACCGACATACGGATAATGAATGGACGCGGTGTGTTCGGAGAGTCGTCGTTCTTTTTGGTTTTCATACGCCACAATTTGACGTGATCCAGATTAGATTGGCGGAGGAATGCGGAAACATCGGTTGACGTCGTACTAGGATCGAAATTGGTTATCAGGACAGACCGGAGGGTCGGTTTGTCTTTCCGAGGAGAAGCTCCGAGTAAAGAGCAGCCAGAACGGGTGCCAGTAGCAACGACGACACTCTTCTTGGTATTCAGTTTTCGATTTTGAGGGGCGCGTCGGGAGGGATCACGTTGATTGAGATGTCGTGATTTTTCGTCGACCTTGGAAGACTCCGTATCTGTTGCAATATTCGAGCGAGCAGCGGAAGTATGTTCGGACATCTCGGACATCGTTCGCTTCCGAATCAGTTTGAGAGCCGATTTCGTGCTTAGTTGTATGTATTACGCCCCTATTTAGGAGCGAACGAAGCATCGATTTGATCTCGGAAAGTTCTTTCCATATGGCGGAACTATTGAAATTGCTATTGGGCAGATCCGGCGAAACCACAGTGGGATAACCGTTGCTTCTTGGCGACACTAGGTCATCCCAAAGATGGTAGGTTGTAGTCCAATCATCATCTCATTGAGCGGTTGCCGAGATGAACAGGACCTATAGGGTATCGATGACAACTTTGGCCCAGTTGTCATCATATCTGATCGGGATTGGTCGCAAATAGGTCGACAATACCTAGGGGCCCCATCTGACCTAGTCGGCCTGGTTCCTCCCGCTTGAATGGTCCGGATCTGGTAAAGAAATGGGAAGTTAAATAATTGTTGTTACGTCTCGGTGATTCGAAGATTCAACGAAAAATTCAAAGAAATTTAACGGGTACCAACGTGCGGTTCGATTTTCTACTGTCCATCAATCAAAAGGAATAAAGGAAAGTTATCTTCATCATTTATTTTCGAATCACCATGTTTTATTTTAACAGATAAAATACTTACAGAAAACCAACAGTGTCTCAGAATTATTACTACTGTAGGATATTTTATTAAGTAATTATTCTGCAACTAAATTTGGATATTACCATAACATAAATTAATGGAAGTTCAGAGAAATAATAAATTTATTGATTACTTGATATTATTGAATGAACTAATAATTCTCGAAAATATTTGATAAATATAAAAGAGAAATTATTGATAAACGATTCATTCCATCACCAACAACTCCAAATATAATAAAAATCAGCCAACCCATATATAAAGGAAAAGAACCGAGTTAACTTTTTTTTAAAGAACGGAGTTAACCCATTTTTACGAAAAAAGAATGAAGTTAACCCATTTTGTCTAAAAAAGAATGAAGTCAACCCATTATTTTTATTTAACTAAACTAAATTAAACTAAACTTAAGTTAATTTTTTTAAATATTAAGGAATATTTCGTAATTATATTATATATTATATTTCGAATATTATAAAAAGGATACAAAAAGTAGTATTGTAATGATTCCTTGCTTGTGGTTCTAGATTGGTTGCGGGTCATCATTATATTTAAATGAATGTGATCGGATAGAATTGGAATTTATTGGTCAGAAAGTTAATAAAGAAAAGAATAATAATGAATCACGTAAAAAGAAACTGCTCCTTTTATATCCCCAAAGTCGTTCTAAAATCTTCTTACACGTTCCTCCTCTTCGGCTTATGAATTCAAATGGGGAATTCATTACACTTCCTTCCTATCTTCTGGAACAACGGCGGGTATTTCGACGTGTTCTCGCGACTGGTTCTTTTGGTTGAATTATCAATTGCGATGAATGAATGATTTCTATTTTCCACGGCCGGTCAACTTGTTTGATTTGACAGTTACCATTTTTGAAAACTACCTGTACTTCGTATCTACCGCTATATTGACTCATTTGTTTTGCACTTGTTTCGTTTTTGACGGATATGTTCACGGCCCTTTTTCGGACGATATCATGACGTTTCTTCTCCTCCGGTGTCGCTATTTAATCGTTTCATTATACCGTAGCGTGAAATATAATCGACGAGTGAATTGATTAAGGTTGACGTTTTGCTGTTCGGAATTGCGTAAAGTTCTGTCAATTTTGAAAACGTATCCACTAAAACGAAGACGTATTTGTTCCTTCGAGAGCTTTCGATTATTGGTCCGAATATATCCATTTGAACTTCATCAAAAGTGTGTGTATGATTAACTTTAGCTATTCGTTTGCGCGTCCTTTTGTTGTGTACATTGTTCAGTCGACAATTCTCACAAAAAACACAGATACGTTTGACACTTTTTGACATGATTGATGAGTAAAAATAGTTGTTGATAAAGTTTATCGTTTTTAGATAACCACGATGAGCCATGAAGGGATCGTTATGGACATGTTCAATCAGATTTGAGTGGTTTGGAACAACAAGACGAACTTCATTTACGCCACCTTTTATGCTTCGTCCGGCCACGTCCTTTCTCTCGTATAGAATGCCATCTATTTCAACAAACTTCTCTCTTATATCTTCAATCATCTGCATCTTTATTGACTTAATTACCGGACATTTTGCTTGTTCCAATTTCCAATCCGGATTAAACTCCTCATTGATCATTATTGCGTTTAATTCAACGAATCTTGACAAATCGACTTCATTTCGCCGTTCTACGTTTAGTCGACGAAAGGAGGTTTGGAATTAAATGAAAGGCTTCACCGTTACACCTGTCTCCTTTCTTTTAAGAAGCGGTTGTTATATTGCACTCGTTGCAGAACCATATTACCAAATTAGCGGTTCTCTTCGATTGTCCTTTTAACGACGTACACTTCTGATGGAATCGGGATATCTTACATTTAGGATTATCACATCTGACCATTTTGCTTTGGTAATCGGGTTCCTGGCAAAAACACCATTTTCGATTCTGAAACTTCGTGAGTCTTTTACTATCTTCCTCATTCGATTGGTGTCTTTCCTCGATTTCTTCGACTTCCTCTCAATTATCTAGATACTCTTCATTCGATTGGTGTCCTTTCTCAATTTCTTCAATGGATTGTAAATTCGAATTTTCGGCGGAGTTATTAGATAATGGAATAGTTGAACTCCTTAATTCTTCTACTAGATTCTCTTCATTCGATAGATTTACTTCCTCAATTTCTTCGATGGATTGTGGATTGGATCTTTCGATTGGGTTATTAGATAATGGAATCATGAAGGTCGTTACTTCTTCGACAATATCATGATAACCGGTTCTTTCCATGTTTCGATAGGTCGATTTTCTGATTCTCGGAATCTTTTAAGTTTGCAGATGTTAAGCGTTTTGGAATTATTCTTCAGCTTGTACAGTCTATCTGAAATAACTAAGTCTATTTCCCGAGGTTCCATGTGATAACGACTTTCTAATTCTTTACGATAATCATTCAAAACTAATACTTTATTTCCTTTGCTAAAATTACGATTCAGCGTTTGGTTTTCCCGATCAAAATTCATTTTCTGTTTCTCCTTACTTTTCGTTACATTTGATGATACTTTATTGAAGACTTCCCATAGATTAATTAATTTTTTTGTTTCGGAATGTCGGCCAAACATTAATTCAAAAGGCGTAAATGTCATACTACTTTGTACCGTGGTACGGTATGATCGTAATGCATTCTGTAGAAAGTGGTCCCATTTGCTATCCGTCGTGACAGTTCTTTCGGGACTAGTTGATTAAAACTCTGTTGATACGTTCCGTCATTCCATTGCATTGTGGATGGAATGCTGTTGTCATTTTATGTTCTGTCTTGGATTCGATTAGAAAACTTTCCGTATAACCACTGGTGAAGTTGCTTCCTCTATCTGACAATATGACTTTTGGTGTCTTTCCAAAACTAACAAATAGATTTTCTAGACATTCGCAAACCGAACCGCTTCAGATATTTTTGGGAGGATAAGCAATATGATATTTTGAAAAATGATCAACGATTAAGAATTTAAATTGATTATGTTTACTCGTTTTTTTTAATGGGCCCAGACAGTCGATGGTCCATATTTCGTTAGGGAATGAACTGTTGATGTTCTTCAGTTCGTTTCTGTTGGGTTTATTGCTGTTGGCTTGACATTCTGGATACGATTTGATAAATTTTTTTACTGAATTAGAGAAGTCTCTCCAATGACCATGGCATCTAATTTTCGCAACGGTTCTTTCTATCCCGTAATGACCACTTTATTTTGTAGAATGACATAGAAATATTATTCTCTGACGAAAATTTTTCAGAACAAATAACGTTTTTTCGCCATTTTTTCGGAAAAACAATATCCATTGATGTTGTGATAGCATCCCACCTTCATGCTCACATTCGTGCTCTGTTGTTCGGTCGTTTGACATTCCGCTAATTTCTTGGATTAATAGTTTCGAATGGTCATCATGGCGTTGAGCTTATACTCTCTCTGCGTCGATTCCATGAACATCAACTCGATTAATGCGAGATACTGTATCGGCAATATGATTTTCTTTTCCAGGAATATGTGATATTTAAAAATCATATTCATTCAGTCTAATCGACCATATTTTCTAGTCTTTTACTTCCTTTGTTCGCAAATTCTCTAATTGCCAGCAACGGTTTGTGATCAGTTTCAATTAAGAACTCGTTGGCTGCTAAATATTCATCGAATTTCAGAACTCCATTCTTTCTTATCGTAGAATAGTTGATTTCCGCTTTTGTTAATATATGAGAATGAAAGCTACAACTTTCTGTTCTTGCATTAGAACGGAACCGATACACAACTCAGATGCATCCGTTTTGAGAGTAAACTTTTCAATGAAATTGGGAAAATTTATTGTTCCGTGATCGATAATTTCTTTTTTCAGTTTCTGGAATTTTTTTAATTCCTCTTCGGTCGGTTCCGTATATGTCTGTACTTTTGTCCTGTTTGTCAATGCTAATGTGAGTTCTTCGAAATTTTTGACGAATTTTCGAATTTTATCAGCGAAACCCAACACTCGTTGAATTTCTTTCTTCGATTAGGGAAATTCTATTCCTTTTATCGTCGAAAATCTAGATTGATCAACCCCATGTAAAGAATCATATATGATTACACGGGGTGGCATATATGTCATCATGCATGATCTTGCAAGCGAAGCGGGATAGCATATATGATTAGACGGGAATACACGGGATAGCATATATGATTAGACCATAGATTGATCGATGCTTTCCTCATAGGGACTACTCTCCGCTCCGATATCGTTGCATTTCTTTTTGATCGATTATATCATCAATAGATTCCATTCCGAATAGATGCTCGTCGATAGATATTCCTAACTTTCGAATGTAATCCCTCCCCACTTCTTCTACTATTTTGGGGTACATTATTTCGTCGTTGTCGTTTCTCAATTTGCAACTCCCGATGTGTTTCAAGGGCGCTCCTGTGGCCATTTTGAGTTCGAGTTTTGGATCTTTTATCAGTTGGGGGAATCCCAATTCCTCCCAAGTACCTGCGGAAATTAGTGTCACAGGGGAACCATTATCCACAAAAAAGTTGACAACCTTTTCGTCCATTTTCCATCTACAAACAACTTCTCCTAAGTTATTGGTACCTGTGATAGCCGAAATTTTTGGACAGTTATTGGTGGACAGTTCGTTAAATGTCTCAGGTTCTCTACATGTATAACATTCGATTTCCCTCTTCAGAATAGGTTGGAATTCTATTCTATAATAATAAAAATATGGTAAAATATTAATCAAAGTGAAATTATTTATTTATTAATTGAAATAAGAGAGAAAAGAAAAAAAAAGAGAAGAAAAGGAACAAGATTGGGCAGAGGTGCAGGAAAATCCACTCATCTATCGTAAAAGTTGATAACAGAAAGATAAAGAAAAAAAGAAAGAATTATAATTATTATGAATGGTGAAATTTGTATCTCCTAATGCGGTTAAGCGTTAAAGTACTTGTTTCTTCGCCTTGAGAATCTAAATGATGATACTCGTCTGCCGATAAATTATTTTGTAAATCATCATTCCGTTCTATGAAATTCTCAACTTTTTCCAATAAAATTCCATCAACACATTCATTAGCTAACATTTCTGTAACTATTTCTATATCTTGTATTTTAAAAGCATGCTGATCGTTCATCAGAAACCAACTATCATTCACCAAACTAAGAGAGAACGTATGCATTCCTCGTGTTTTCACTGCCTTGGCATATACCCATGTCCCTTCAGTCAGGGCATTACATACGGAACGAAGTAAAACTGTTTGGTTATTAATGTAAGAAGACAACATGTCCATAAATTTATCTGTCTTATTTTCTACTGCTTCTTTGACCTTTTCAATGAATTTGTTAACGCAATGTTGTAATTCTGGTTTATCTTCATCTATTTTAGTAATATTATCCATATTAATCTCAACCTCCTTCTTTAATCTTACGGAAATTGCGATAAATTTAAAAAATTCTATATCTTTCCCTATTTTAAATGGAATAAGTTGTACATTGCGAGTTATTTTCGGCACGGTAAACAAAACTCTATAAAGAAAAAGCGGTAACTCTGGAGCTGCTTTATATAGAATATCGATACCATATCGATGGGCTTCCTCAATTATTTTACCAAATAAGGTGAAAGTCAACGGATGTATTCTTACGTTTGGTTTCTCTTCAATAGTAAAATGAATTAAATTTGGATATATTGTCTGCTCTGATAGTTTATGTGCCACAAGGTTCATGATGTCCTCTCCAATATCAAGTGCATAATAATATGTGAACGGCTTGGATTCAAATATGTTATATTTAATATTTTTTGAAGTTACTTCTAGATTTAACAATGCAACTTGGTCGTAATAAACGTATTTAAAAAAAGGCGATTGATATCCACGGTGCTTGAAAGAAAATAAATCCTTCAATAAAACTTGAAGTCTTAAGTAAGATTTTCTATGTGCATAAACATTCTGTTTAATTATATCATATGGCTCGTCTAAACTAAAACGAATGTCCTGCTTAGTCTTCCTAAAAGCTTTAGTAATACAGTAATCTGCGACCACTCCATATTGACCTTTGTAGGTTTTATTCTTGTATGTCGAACTGATGCCCATCATTAGCACATCAGATGGACAAATGTCAAGTTGAGGTAATTTCAGGGTACGTCCTCGAATATAATTCCTAATATTATCCATGTGTTCATAAAAATTTTCTTCACAACATTTATGTTTACATAGAATTATATCTATTAATATTTTGCTCGACATTATCATTCCTAATAAAACATTGGTTGAACAAACACCTAAATGCCTGTCATTATAATAACCAGCAACCATGTTATTAGAAGGTTTTCGCATCCGGTTTAAAATGTTCCATCTGCCTCCCCATAAAGATAATTGATACTGTTGTATGTCCATTTAATGATTATCCGTCTAATAATTGTATTAATCGGGCAAAAGAAAATCAAAAAACGAAAGGGCTGTTAAAAAAAAGTTTTTGATTTAAGTGAGCAAATTCTAAACTTTTTATAGAATTTGAAAGAGAATAAATTTAGAACTATTTTTTCGTTTACTAAACTAATTTGACGAAAGCATATATATGTTTATATATTGTTTATTATTTATTATTTATTTACTTATCATTTATTATTTATCATCTAGGTGTCCTCTTAGAAAAGATTACATACTGGAATGGAATGTATACGAAAGATGAATTCTGTTTACAAGTTATACGTAACAACATCGTGCAAACATTTGTGACCCTAAATACCAACAACGTGTTTGAGAAAGGTAAGAGTAAACTATAAAACACACTGACAAGTTCCTTAAACTTAAAATGATAAGATATTGAAGTAATTTATGAGCATCAGAAATTCATCGTCGAAAGTTTAGACGTTTCCTTTTTCCTTTATTGTTTTCAGAAAAACTGAAAACAAATTCTTCGAATATCACTTATAATGATGTCGGTTAACTACCAAAGTCGAAAAGGTTTTGGCTAGAAAAAACTCTCAAGACATAAATATTTTTCTTAAATTTTTTTCAATTTTGCTTAGAATGAAATATTCTAACTTTGTTTAAAAATTTAAATCAATACGTTTGAAATAAAATATTTGGAGACCAATTAATGGTTCTCTTTCGGTTTCATAAGAACCGAAACGATTTACTCAGGAAGAGTCATTAATTTTATATTAAGAAATATGGTGGACCGTTTTGCGTATTCTGAATAAAAGGAATAAAATGTAAATGAAAATATTATCAAAATCAAAAAATAGTAATTTATAAAGTTTTCATAATCAAACATTTAAACATTTTATTCCTTTTTTTTTATATTTGGATAAAAAATTTTATTCATAATAAAATATATTTTTCCCCCTATCATAATTTTTCAACTGGACTCCTAGGGGTGCAAAAAAGTCCTACCTCGCAATCTTTCAAAAAAGGGGTGCAAAAAAGTCCTAGGAGTTACAGAAAAGTCCGATTACCATATTGCTAGCCAAACATATATTACTATAATATTCTTGTATGTAATCTTATAAGTAATGTACATATAGAATGTATTACCTATAAAATAATCTAATAATCATTCTTAGTTTTACATATCGTACTAACATATCGTAAGTAACATTTTTAACAAGAAAACTTCCCATCTTGTTACACTATTCACTACAGTATTAAAAATGGTCTCCGAATTGTCGCGTCTCCGAATTGTCGCATGTCCGAATTGGCACGTCTCCGAATTGTCGAGTCTCCGAATTGTCTGTCCCCCGAGTAGAAGTACTCTTCAGCTAATTGTATTGTTGAAGTTCTTAATCTCATTATGTCGTTCGGTGAATAGGAAGTTCGTTCTTTACTTTATTGACTCAAAGGTTTTCGATTCTGTCAATTTACAAAAGGGACTACGAGTTCTAGATGAGGCTGGTCTCGACTCTTATTCGATTAATTTCATCAAACTCATATCGACTAATGCTCAAGGTGTTGTCAAATGGAATTATTGTTTCTCTGAATTCTTTGGTATTACAAGGTGCGACAAGGTTCCACATTGGCTCCTTGGATTTTCAGTAAGTTATTTGATGAAATTCTGTGCCATGTAAATAATCATTATTCTTTCAAAATTGGGAGTCTTGTTTTTCCGGTACTTTACTCTTACGCGGACGATATGGTCATTTGTTGTAATACCGCCAAAAATTGTCTCAACATTCTCAATATTGTGAAATCTCGATTGGCAAAAATTTGGATTCAAATCAATGAATCTAAATCCAAAATTCTGACGAACATTCATAATCTCTCTTCATTTAGTAATTTCAGTTTAATAATTTCGAATGAAATTAAATTTCTGGGTTGTCAGATGGACAACAGAAAAAAATCTTCGAAATTGACTGATTCCATTAGATGAAAATTTTTGCGGATGTTCTATTCCTTCTTTCATAGTTGCAAATTTTTTCCGATTTTGCTGAAACTTCGACTGTTCGTAACTTCAACGGTCATTAGGTCTAATTTCGACGGTTCGACTCTACGATTTCGCTGTCTCATTATCTACAACTCATAAGTTATTACGATGTCTCGATCGAACATATAATAGAACAATACGGATGTTACTCAGGTGTGGTAAACCTTTCAACAGAGCATTCATGTTCTCTATCTCAGAATTAAACCCTTACCACTTCTTCTCACGGTTAGGTACGTAAAATCAGTAGAATCTATAGATCTTTTAATTTCCGGCTCAGTAATTTTCCGTTAGATGCAGTAATATATTACTGCATCCGATTTTCCGGCTCCATCTTTTAATCAATGCGAATTATTCTTTTCTCCTATCAGCTTCTTTTCTAATTATTATTCATTAATGGTACCTAATTCTCTGGAAGCCGCCCGCTTTATGATCAACAATTTTAGTGTCTACTCCTTAATTCCTGACTCTCTTCGTACTCACGTGGTTCAAGGCAAATCACTCATTTCCAATAATTCATGAGCTGAGTTATCTCGTTTTCTTTTCAATGTACCCCACGGGGATTTGTTGTATTAATAAAAAAAATATATATATTTTCTTTTCTAACCGTTTTTTCACACTCGCCTGTTTTTATTAACAATAATTAATAAATAAATTGATCAGTAATTGATTAGTTAATCTTTAAATAAAAAATATAATTTTAAGTATAATAAAAATAAATTTAAAGAAAATAATTCTGTGCTTTTTAATCTGTTCGAATTTCATAATTTTCACTTATTCTACTCCTGTAAATTTATGTACTCCGATTAAATTGACAACAATAAAAAAACGCATTCTAACTATACTCATAATATTGATGTTGAGTAGGATAACGATCGTTAAAATCTGAAATAAACAAAATAGCCTAATTTTGTAATAGATAATTTAAATGAAATATATCATCTGAAATATTATGTATAAGATGGTGTGTTCAAGAACAATAAACTTTAGTGACGTTGACGCATATGTCTATTCGAAATAAAATTTACAATTTTTATTTGTTTATGAAGTCTTCTTCGCTTTTACAAACTTCATTTGAAAAGTTATTTGACTAAAATTGATAAGAAGAAGATAAACAAACGCTTTTGAGCATTTGGAAATGATTTTTATAAAGAAAAAATGATATTTACCAGATAGTTGGTCGGTTGAAATCAGCGCGTTGTTTAAAATTTTAGTTTTTCTTCGGAAATTAATGTTTTGAATATAGAAATAAATGAGGTAATAAATATTAGAGGAGGAATATAGTTTCTGGGACATCTGTAAGCATAACGAGTATATCATCCTTCAATTGTTTCATAGTTCTGTTATTGCGTAGGCAATTATTCTCTTTCATTAAATATTTTTATTTTTCAACATTTCATTTCCAAAAAGAACAGATGTTACATTCTTGTAATGTAAAGTGGGAAATAAGAGAATAGTGTTAAGAATATTTTTAAAAAATAACCAAAAATTGAGGAGCAGAGACTAATTCAAATGTCCGAAATGACATCTGCTTTAATGAATGAACCGTCTACGAACTATAATACCATCGATGATAATCGTTTCAGTTCAACCACTAATTTAGAAGCTTCTGATGACTATGAAGATGATATGCACGCTTCCCAAATTATACGGGAAATCAAGGAGTTGCCGGCAGCCAATCGAAAAACGACGTTGATATTTTAATTCAAAATTCAATAAATAATTATTCTTCTTTCTCTAGTGATATGGAAACGATTATGCACATTATCAAAGCCAATATTGGCAGTGGCATTCTCGCTCTACCTTACGCTGTAATGCATGCTGGACTGCTGGTATAATCTTATTTCTCCGGGGTCAATCTCCTCTACTAATTCTCTACTTTATTGAACTAATTTGAAAGTTAGGTCTGTTTGGTCTCCTCTTTCTTGCACTTGTTACTACTTATTGTATGGCACTTGTCGTGAAATGTGCCCATTATTTGAGAGCGAAGTTAGAAATGTATAAGAAAAATGGAATTTTAAATTATTTTTAGAACGGGAATACAAGAATTGGATTATGGAAATGTAGTAAAACAATCATTGAAATGTGGACCGAATCTTTGGTTAATAAAAAATGCAAAATATGGAAAGTTCATCAAAATCAATTATAAACTAATTTTATTAATTAATTGCAGAGCACTGGTTAACATCACATTATTAGTCACTCAAATTGGATTTTGTTGTGTCTATATTGTATTTATAGCGTCGAATATGAAAGACGTTAAAAAATATTAATTTTGTTGGCAAAATTGAATTTCCTATTTATTTCAGGTCATCGAAATAGCTACAGAATTTGAAATGAATGTTCGAATTTATATTATTATTATTACAGTCCTACTCGTACCTTATTGCATGATAACTAATTTGAAAATTCTTGCACCCTTCTCATTAGTAGCCAACATCATCATTGTAGTCGGTTTAAATAAACGGAATTTTTCATTTTTTAACAATTCCCTTTAATTAGGTTTGGGAATTATTCTACAATGTATCGTGAGAAATCCATTACCTTGGTCGAAGATTCCATTTGTAGAGAGTGTAGATAAATATCCGATATTCTTTGGAACAGTAATGTTCACATTCGAAGGAATTGGTTTGGTTTGAATTAAATTTTCTATCCAAAACTTTTAATTAACAAATTTTTCTTTTTTAGATACTCCCGATAGAAAATAATATGGAACATCCAGATCGTTTATTAAATTGGAACGGTGTACTCAATACTTCGATGGCAACTGTCGTCATCTTATATTGCGGTATGGCCTTTTATGGTTCCATTAAATATGGTGAATTAATTCGGGATTCCATCACTCTTAATTTGCCAGCATCCATGTTTTATGATTCTGTACGTGTGATGTTTGCCATTGTTATTTTCATAACGTACAATCTTCAGTTATACGTAGCTGTAGAAATTTTATGGACGTTTATTAAAAGGAAAATGTTCCGAAATCGTTCTGATAAATATCATCGAAACGGTGAATATGTTTTCCGTACACTCCTTATTGCCTTCTCTGGTTCAATTTATAATTTATTTTTAAAATTTCCTAATAATTATTGTCGTTTAGCGGTAATGGCATTAGCTATTCCACATCTTGGTTTATTTATATCCCTAGTTGGTTCCATATCTTGTTCGGCCATGTCCCTCATATTTCCTCCATTAATCGATTTATACACCTTCTGGTCGACTTATGAAACGAAAAGAATGAAAATATGGAAGATTGCTTCCAGTGTAACTATTTTATTGATTGGAATAGTTGGAACATTCGTTGGAACTATTTCAACTATCGATGAAATTATTAAAGTTTCAACTCAATCACATAATTCATCGTCTATCACACATAATGGTTATTAATCATCACATCTCTTCAACAAGCAAATGAAAGAATGATTAACATATTCGAAAACAGTGTTCCCTAAATGTTCAATTCATCAAAACTATTTTACCAACAACCATTTACAGATATTTTTTTTCATTATTTCCAAATTATTCCATTTCTTATTAATTTCATTAAAATTATTAATCGAATTAAATTCTTAATATTATTATATATTAATTTAAATTAATCATTTCTTTCTTAATCATTCGAAATAAAAGTTATTCTGAATATCTCAATTTATTTAGTTTATAGAACAATCTTATTAACTAACAATTCCTCAAGAATTTTAAGGAAATTACTCTCACTATCAAGTAATAAGAAAATATGTTTTTCAGGTTAATTCCATCATCATAAATTCAATTTCAATTCAATTTTGTTCTGCAGTAGATTATTAAGACATCGTGAAACTGTTTTTCTCTCTAGGTTCTTTCATTAAACATCAGTTTCAATTTCAATTCATATTCTCAACTTTTAAGGAACAATTGGCGAAATGTGAAACTGTATCGAAATAATCCCAATATTTGTGAATTATGTAAACCGGTGGAGGAGAACGATGATATTGAGGACAATTATGAGTTTGATGTGATCGAATCGAATGAAGTGTCATTACAAATTGGTCTCCCGTGCATTCAACAGGATAATCAAGAGTTTATTAATTTTTTCTTTCCCTATTTACATCTTTTTTAATATTAGAGGAAAAATAAAACTAGTCCCATTGAATGAAACGGTTTATGAAGGATTGAAAGTGGATTCCTCAAGTAAACCGATAATTGTTGATATGGAATTTGGAGAACTTTCCTATGATCACTTCATCAAATTTGTTCTGAAACAACTCAATTTAACAGAAGGTCAAATTACTTGTTATTTTCCGACAGAGAGTTCGGAGAATTATCGATTGACTCCGACAACTTTCGGTCAATTTCTTCAATCATCTTTAACTCTCTATTACAAAGTTTTTCTTTGCTTTGTCCGCAAAGTTAAATATTTAATTTTTTCCCATTTTCTCTCCTAATCAAAGAGACATTTAGTTCAAGATGGACAACATTTTTCTATTCGCACTTTAATCAACACGACGGAACAAGGAAAAATTGGAACAGAATATTATTTGGATTTCTATCTTAAAAAACATCATAAATCCGATGAAATGATTAACCAAATTCAAAAATATTTCCCATCGATTAATGAAAATAAATGGAGGTTAATTCCATTTTATTCTTATTGAAGTTATCAATCTATTTTCTTAGTTGTATGGAATTTCTTGATGATGCACATGATAGTGGTGTGAAAATTATTGACTTAACTCGTCTAATTCAAATAATGCATGAAAATATTGAATTGTTTACAGACAAAATGAAAGAAAATTCTGCCAACTATCCAATAGAGCAGAAAAATTATTGCCGTCAATCAAATTTTCTTTTATTTCAACAGGAGCCGATTATCAAAAAGAAAAGTGCAGATGAAACGAAATTCCGTGTTCTAATAGATTCACGACTGATAGAGAAAGTCTTACTTTAAACTCATCTTCCTCATTCTCTAATTCTCTAGTAGCTTCCTCCATTTCTGATAACCGCCGATCGAGTTTCAAATTTTTTAAAATAATTTTCTATATTTCCCAATAACAGAATAATACATTTGAAAATATCCAAGAGAGAGTTAGAGAACGTTTGCACATGAATCTGGAAAAATTTTCGTTGAAAGTTTTTTTAAAGTTATGTAATTTTATGGAATATGTTTGAATTATAGATGTCTCTTCACGTATATGATTGTCCATCACGTTCATACAATTCTGGATTAAAAAGTAATAGTCGAATCGAAAAACACCATTTCGCACCCTCACGGGACAAAACCGGGAAAATTATATGTTCATATTCTTTATTCATAATAATTTTCTTTATTCTTTCATTTGTATTCTTTCTTTTATTTCGTTTCTATTTCTTCTATTTGTAGGGAGTGGCAGATGGTTCGTTCTGAAATCAGTTGAACAAAAACGAATAGCGAACAAAAAGAAATAATAAATTGAAATTATCATAATTAATCAATATTACGTTATTACAATTATTAATTGAACCATCTTTGAATATATCATATTCTATTTCTTTCTTTGTTATATCATTGTTAAAAGACAATTGATGATTCGTTTAATAACAAAATTCTATTTTAATAGACTTCCAATATATGAAAAGGTGAACTTATAATTCTCAATATGAAGTTTTATTGTCGATTGACAATTAAATTAAAAAACATTGGAACTGTAAAAGACTATTAGAAAGTGTCTTTTGAAATGACTAATGACGTCTGCTAACGAAATGAATCAATTGTTTGAGGAAAAATAAAGAAAAGACTTAATTGTCTTAAAAATGAGAAATTTAAGTAAGTATTGTCGTCTATAAAACTATGAAAATTCCGAGTGAATTTTAATTTCCGATAAATGTTTCCGTTTAATTAAAATGAAACTCTCTCTGATAATTCTTATTGTATGTTTGACCTGTACATTCTCGAAAATTATCGAAGTTTATTCTCTCTCACTTTTACATTAGTTGCAATGATTTTTTTCAGGATGATTATTCCGTGAATAGTGCCATTGATCCTGCGGTGGCTACTTTTCCAGAAAGTCATGCAGAAAGTGGAGTTAGATAAATATTATTTGAACTCATCGAGATTTTTCATCATAATATTTTTATTCAAACAGGTGAAAGGTCGCGGATGGCGAAGAACTTTTAGACGTATTCGTTTCCGTCAGTTACTGCCAGTTTTATTAGGTCGTTATGGTTAATGGTACAGGGGCATCATATATTAATCATTTAAAATAATTAACTAACTTCTTAATCAGCACAATTTTTTATTTAATTTCATTATAAATGTTTAAAGATAAATGTTTTTTCTGTACATTAGTTGATTATATCCATGAAAATCTTATTTGTAATGTAGATTTCAGTTACCTGACAACTTTTTCTATTGCTCCAGTCCACTAGGGTAAAGGGTACGTGGAATCTCATAACTGTATACGAAAGTTCGAACGTTTCAACAATTTGAAAGTAAGGGCAAAAATACAATTTGTCCATTTTATTTTAAGTATACAGTAGATAACTGAATTCGGATAGAAGAAGAGAATTTACCAGTAGAGGCATTCGTTGAACCAGGATACCAGTTGAAGAGAATTTAATTCAAATTAATCAAACTCATTCCAATTAATAGTTCTTATTCTTTATATCATGCTTACTAACTATATGATTAAAGTATTTTAAAATATTGATTTCGCGTAATTTTAGAATTTGACTGTTAGCAGTTGAGAATGAATAAAATATTATAAATCATTTTGAAACATAAAATAAAAAGTTTAGGGAACTTCAAAATTATACGTGAAATTTTAAAAACGAATATGTTATTTGAAATGCAACATGATTATTATATTGAAAGGAGAAATAATGGAACATGCTCCCGGAAGTAAGTTATGTGAATAAGTATGTTTCTGGCAATTCTGATCATATAAAAGTTTGTTGAAATAATTGAATTGTTATTGTTTATCATAAACAACAATGGATTGGCAAAGCCGAGTATGTTTGAAACTGATGTACATTTCAGGTGCAGTTAGAAAGACAAATTAGTTAAAAAACGAGAAACGAACTAAACAATATGGCGTTGTACAATATTTTAGGAACATATCGAACAAATTGAAAAATGACAATATAATACGATTTAACGAACAAATAT
Source organism: Seison nebaliae (assembly GCA_023231475.1). Classification (NCBI taxonomy): domain Eukaryota; kingdom Metazoa; phylum Rotifera; class Pararotatoria; order Seisonacea; family Seisonidae; genus Seison; species Seison nebaliae. The sequence continues at coordinate 10,282 of JALJEE010002358.1, read as the reverse complement.
TATGGAGAAATATCCATAGAATTAGTATAAAAGCAAATGATAATAACTGCGAACACTATACCAACAAGAAAAATGAAGTTTATCTTAATTTTAGTAACAATCATTTCAATTTGTGGAAAATTCACTGGTTATATTTAAAATTTTACAAATTTTTACCCAACTTACAACAACATTTTACTATTCTTTTCATTTATGCAGATACAAAGAATTGTGAAGAACCATGGTTATACCCTCATGACGAAACAACTATGCAGATAATAGAATTAAATTATGGGAAAAATACCAATATGGACCCGGGATTGCCTGAAGGTGGATATGTCTTATTTGAATGTCAAGATAAGACTAAAAAGCTCGAAGAAGATAAAGTATACTGCGTTAATGGAAAACTAGAAGAAAAATCATTAGTCTGCAAATAATTTCTTTCATCATTATTGACAAACTATTCCTTGAATATTATGCTTCTCTTATAAATATATTATGTTTCTTTGAGATTTTTACTTGTTACATAATCAACCCTGATAAATTTTTACTAATGTAAATTGTCATTAATGCCCAATATATGAAAATACACTCAAAATGTATGAAGGTTCCTGTTCGTATAGCGGTTAAAGAGAATCTTTATCATATAAGAATTTCACAGATTTTTGTCATCCAAATTTCTGAAGACAAAAGTTCACATTAACTATTTTATTCTTCCAATTTATTTTTTTTGCACATTTTTGTTTTACTCATACAAATTAAAATAAAATAGTTAAAATTTCAAAATAATTGATTACTTGACCTTATTTGTTAGTGTTGGTTCGATCATCATAATGTTATTGTAATTTATATTTCTCAAATAGTAATTGTTTTATTGATGCTAAAAACAATTCATGAATAACAGAAGTTTATTCAACTTCTCTCACTTCTCTCAAAGCACTTCTTTTACAATTTCTCTATTGATGATGATCGGGACAATAATTATCAGCATGAGATCTTCATGTTCGGATTGTTAATCAGTAAACTTTTAGATCTATTTGTCAAAAAGTAATAATTCAATTATAATTGTATTGTTAAAGTTTTTCATAATAATTTGAAATGATAAAGTAATTTGGGAACATAAAGAAAACCATTGTTTTTTTGAAGAATTTAACGGTTTCACGCAAACCTCTGTTACTATAAAATTAGGTACATTTTTCTTGAACAAACAGTTTATAAAATTAAAATGAAATTTATTCTCATAACATTAATGGTTTGTTTAGGTTGTGCATTTTCCTATGTTATTGAAGTTCTTTTATCTTTATTATGATGATGTAATGATCATTTTCAGGATAACGATGTTCTAAACGACAGATTAGATCCTTTTCTCTCAAGATTTCCTGAAAGTATAGCAGGCAATGGGGTTAGATTAATCTATTAATTATATAATAGATATATAATAATTATTTCAAATTAAACCACAATTTTGTGTCAACATAATATTTTAACAACCATAGACGAAAGGACGTGGATGGGGACGCAGAATAAGACGATTCATTAGACATGTTCCAATAAGCGTTATACGACCAGCAATTGGAGCCCTGACTGGCTAACGTGCGATATGGTGATATCGATGACTAATAAACTATAATAATTTCTAAACGAACATAATTTCTATGAATATCGCATAATATCTGATTTTACTATAAGATTGCAAAACCATCTTAAATAAAAATATCCACTCAATTCCACTTGGTTAATCAGACGTTGAGAATCGGGATATGCCGTAAAAATTATTTGACAATCAAACTGAAATTCAAGGAAATGTCACATTTGGATAATTCAGTTTTAGTAGACTTAACTACAATTATCGAATTATACTATAGTTACTATAGTTCGATGGAAGAGAGATGGATTCACTGAGATATGGAAAGAGAGATGAAAAGGAGGTAGGATACAATTTGAAATGAAAGTTTCAAAAGTTTAAGTTAAGCACGAGCATCAGCAAAAAAACCACTACATGATTTTTAACGGTTAATTTACCTTCCACGCCCTACTTCAAAATAATGTTATTTAGTATTTAACAAATAAATAAATTTTTTCTCTTCAATTTTCAGAGTTTTTGTTCATTCTTCATTTTTCAGGAAAGTTTGACATTTACTTCTTATTAAATTTTTCTCTTAACCTGAGGAAAACATTTAGTTCAGGATGGACAACACTTTTCCATTCGCACCTTAATCAACAGGACAGAACAAAATTGGAACCGACCATAATTTGGATTTTTGTCTTCTAAAAGATCATAAATCCGATGATGATTTTCTAATTTTCTAGTACCTTCTTCCATTTCTGATAAATCATTCAAAATTCTCCACGTCTTCCAACATCAAAATTTCAAATTATTCAAGCGTGAGTTGGAGATCTCCAACGTTCGAACGTTTGCATACATATGGATCAAGATTTTTCTAATTGAAATTGAATTACAGATTTTCTTTTTGATCTATGATGGTTCATCACATTCGTACAATCCAGGAAATAGCCGTGTCGGAAAAGACAATTTCACACATATAAAATATTAAAATTAATATTAACAAATCGTTTATTATTAACTATTATTAATATAAAAATGGTTTATACTCAAATAAAAAGAAGCTTATTGAGAATTCTCAATACTACATATGACCCCACATGACGGTACCACAAATGGGACACTTAAGTGTCCCATTTTGCCCCACATGACGGTAGATGTTAACGTCTTGAAAATGATCCACAAAATTTCAGTTTAACGTATTATATCATACAGTGCGTATCACACATACAAAATTCTATGCATTCCTGAAAATGTTATAATATTTTCAGACAAATCTTACAAAGGAATGGTACGCGTTCGCATTCACCGTTTGACTCCAAAAAAATCATGGAAATAGGAAAAATAAAGTTAAAGAGATGTATAATTTTTTTTATCCTTAGTCGAACTATTACACCAGGTTTTTGGCCTTTTTTATTCTATATGCAGATGTAGATATGTATTTTTTATATACAATTCTGTATAAAAAATTATTACCATCAACTATTACTATCCTTAAAAGGAAAGCTTCAGAAATTATGGATATTAATTTAAAAATTTTAATTAAATAAATCATGTGACTATTGTCAATGAGAGTGATGATATTCTATTAACAAAATGAATAAGATCAATACATTTTTCAACTCGAACGTTAGCTGTTTGGATGATATATCTTTCTTTTAATGAACTTCTTAATAATCTCATTGTTAGTTCGTGGATAAATTGAAAAGTGATGATTTTTCAAAGAATAAAGACACAGGAAAAGTGTCGGAGAAAACTTTATTAATTTCTTATTCGCTTGACAATATTCATATAGTCTCTTATAAAAATTTATTAATCAAAAATTCTACAAAAAATCGAACTAGATGGAAATCTTTAAAGGAATACTTGAATGGAATAGCATTTAATAAAACGATTGGAAATGAATCTGTTGATATTCATCGTTTTCATTATTCTCTTTTTCAATTATTTCATATGATAATTGATTTATTGAAATTATTGAATGATGAAATTTTCATATTGGACATTCCCTCAAATAATCTATTTATAGATAAAAATGGAAATGTTCTAATGGAAGTTAATAGAATTAATAGAAAACCGGTTGATGATAATCGATTATCTTCTAATTCTGTTTGTCGTAGAAAAATATTAAAAGATGAATTATTGTCAAAATTGATTGATACATTTCAAATTGAATTGATGGAAAATTTAAAGAATAAAAAGAAAAATTGTTTCGAAATTATTCGTCGATTTTATGAAGATATATCATTTTTAACCATTGACAATTTATCATATTTCGAAACTTCTTGGGCAGAAAATGAGATAAGTAATTTTGTTTATTTATTGATTCTAAATCGATTGAGTGGACGTCGTTTATCAGCAGACGAAAGAGGAGAATTTGATGAATTGAAGAAGGATTATACGAATTATGTCATTATGCCATGGATCACTGATTATGAGATAAATGACGATGGAAATTTTATTGCTAATCGCGATCTTACCAAATCGAAATTTCAATTGAACAAAGGAGAAAATCTGATGAATAATTTATATGAATCATTACTCGAAAATCATACAAGTCGAATGAAAATCAGTAGACCAATAGATAATAAACTAACACATACAACAATTCCACATCATATTACTGAAAGTATAATATCGAATCATGCTTTCTACACTTATTGTGCAAGATCAATCGATCGACTCATCCTTCAACGAGAATGTCGGAAGATTTGGGAACCGAAAGAATATCCATCTTCACTTTCTGCTCTCTATGCTAATTCGCCTTGTGAATCGATTATTGATTTATATGGAAATCCTCAAATTTTCCGATCAATTCATAAAGATATGACTCATCTGTTAGTGGAAGATGGAGAGGATGGAATAATTGACGAATTTGAAATATGTGAAAAATCGATTAATTTATTAAATAACGATCTATATATTGAAACTAATCTTCATTTATGGATTGATCTCATTTTCGGAGAAGGAATGTTATTACAAAATGCTTCTGTCCATTCAAACATTTTTGTTGAACGTCAACATCGAATACTTTTTAAAACAGCTCATACATCGAAACGGTTAAAACCGTCAACAAAATTAGAAGACTCTAAAAAATTTAAAAAGATTTTTAATTCGATCAAAAGTGAAATAATATCGAAATATTTTCAACCAATTTTCCATTTAATTTACGAATCATTTCAAATTATTCATCATAAATTAATCAATTGGGATATCGAAAAAACTAATAGAAATTGTGATGAATGTTCAAGTCATGGGAATTATTGTAAAGAAATTTTATTAAAATCTTGTCATCTCTTGTCTGATGACATCTATAAAGCAACAACGTTTTATGAGAGAATTAAAAGATATCAAATGAAATTAGAAGAAATTGTGAATAAATTACGAATGGATGAAAATTTCAATTCAAAGAAACTTTGGGAAAATTTACATAATCTTCTCATTTTTCAATTAGAGGAATCGTTTCCTGTTACCTATCGATCAATTCTTCCAACCGAACAATTTATTGATTATAATTATTTCAAGACAATTTCCTCAGGTGATAAAAATCTTGAAAAAATTTTCTGTTTGATTCACCCGATGAATTTCTGGAAATTATTGGAAGATAATGAGAAATTAAATCTAATCCGTCATATTACTGACAAAGAAATTTTGATGAAAACATTGAAATTGTTACGAATAGAAGTGGATTCTCGAAAATTTATTTATTCATTGCCTATTCAATCTTATTTGCGGTCAGTTTTCGGTCTCGAATACTATTTAGATTGGCAACTCAAAGAAATATTTTTATTATTGAAAACTAATTTGGAAGATGAGGAATTATGTGGATTATTATATTCTCTCTTATTCCATCTAATTATCGATTTGGATCCATTGGTGAGTATGAAATTCATTTATTCAAATCTCTTTCACATCATCTCCTCGTCATATAAAGAGAATGATGAAGTGAAATTGTTGAAGTTTATTGATAAATCATCTCAATCGAAACATTTATCTTCAATAATTTCTCCGAAAGTGAAAGAGACAATCGTTTTCGAAGATGATGTTAATGTTTATTATTGGCAATATTTCCTGTTAGATATTCTCTCGTTTTATGGAAATGAACTCATCAAAATATTTTATATTCCAAACTTGAAACATGTGCTGATACCATCAATCGAATTATCAATTACAGATATCATCGTTGCCATGGATACGGTGACGAATTGTCTTCACAAATTAGAATATCATTCATTAATTCAATTTTTCGAAAGTGATGCAAAAGATAACTTCTCAAATGTCATACTTCTTCCAATTCTCATGCATATTCTCAATGTGAAGATTGTCCAATTATCACATTTGGAAAATGACGATGATGATGACGAAACGAATATATTAAATATTGATCAGGACAACGATTTCCAGTTACATAAAATGACAATCTCAATTTCATTGAAACATCGTCAACAATTACTAGTGAAATTCGTTACAATGCTCTCGGTTATCTGTCAAATTTTCGGTTCGGTCAATTCTATTCGGACATTGGAATCTTATAAAATCATTCCATTCTTTCGTTTGGTATTTACACCACTCATACTGTTCACACTCTATGAAGAACGAAAGGAGAATTTCAATCGACAAGATGATATTCGTCTATCACTCAATGCTCAAAGTTCATTGAAATGTCTCCAGATGAATTTCGAGAAGTTCCATGAAAACCAATCGTCGAATAACAATTCAAATATCGATTTAACAATTATTGATCATTTAAAAAGATTGAATGATGATGCTTCATTTATTCAAGAGAATTGTGAATCAAATATTTTTTATAAAACTGAAAATATTATATATTCTAATGTTCTCTTTCCAATCGTCATTCCAAAAGAAATGTTAAATGAACAAGACGAACTTAAAGATAATGAGAATTCAAATAATTCATCCTCCATTACTGGGCGACCAAATAAACAGAATATGAGAAGTATCACTCTTCTTTTGACGAAATCAACCGATCAATCTGCACTTAAATTAAAACCTGCAAATTCTGAAATTATTCCAATGTCCATTCCAAGAAGTCCATCATCTTCACTTTCGATAAGAACCGAACACAATGGAAATGGAAATAGTCGAAACTTTCTGGAAAGTTATTTAATAATTGATGAAGATAAATACCATGAAATTCAACGTTGCTATTCCAATATGGATATGTTACAACATTTATATCTATTAACATGTGCCGGTGTCGGAAAGAAATATGCAGACGATTTAATTTTTGGATCAAACCAGATTAATTTTCTCAATAAATATCAACAAATAATTTCCATTAATCATTCTGATGATTCTTCATTGAATACCATTCAAATTCATTTACCGATCAAAACGGCATCACTTGATCGATTTCGTAACATCAGAAATTTTTCTTTAGATTGTTCAGAATATTCAAACTTTTTCAAGAACTCTTTCACTGATTTAAGAGAAGAAAATTGTGAAAAAATTCTAAAAAATAAAATAATTTCAACTTTTCAACGTTAAATTTTATTTAATGACTTATAATTTAAGTTTATCATTATGTATTGTTTCCAGAATATCAAACGCAGATCAGAACATTGAAAGAAATTGAAAATGAGACAAGTTTAATTATCGGGAGAAGTGATGGAACTATCGATTTATGGAATATGTTTACTACTCTGAATAAAAATGATATGGAAGAGGAGAAACATTTGAATATACAATCGTCACAATTAAACAAAAAACGAAAAGTAAATTTAACCAGTTCGTCATTATTATAAGTCTTATTTGCTGTTTCTTTATTATACTTGCTGTTATTTTAGATGTCGTTCATAGGAAACGAACTATTTCTGATAAATTTCCCATTCCATCTACTTTAACAACGGTAGAAACGTCACCGTCAAAATCTTTCTCAACATTCTCCGATATCCACCAAACATCAATTGTCGATCTATTATACTTCCAAGCGACAAAAAGAGTTGCGTCTATCGATCCAACTCATTTAGAAGTAGATACTTTATATTTTCGAATTTTTTATTCTATTAATCACAAAACTTTCACAGATTTGGGATTTGATGCAAAATCGACGTATAAGTTCATTTAATAATCGACATCTCAAAAAGAGAAACGTTCAAGTGAAATTTGAATTTGATGAAGAATCGAAAAACGACAATAGTATTTTTCCAATTGAAACTTATCGGAAAAAAATTATCACAAAATCTACCGACTTCTTCCGATCATCTCCACAATTACCTGTTGAATACAGAAAGTTATTTAACATCGATTCTCATACAGCTCTAATCGTGATGGATAATGGAGATCTCCAACGTTTCGATATGAGGATGAGATATATTGATGACATTGGACGCACCACATATTCTAATGATATTGTCATTGCTACAGATTATAGTGAAGAATTCAACCAAATTGCACTTCTTTCAACCAACAATGAATCGTCGAATACTGTTCGCATATTTGACGTTCGAGAACAGAAAATTCTTTGTGAATTCCAACCATTTCTTTATAAACAATCATTAGAAGCAGATGTTGACGATTTCTTAGGAGGTGATGGAGATGAATTAAGAAATAGTGATTTCTTTGCAAGGAATTGCCAATTTATAATGTGGACAGGTGGACAACACGAACTTTTAACTATGAGCGATGATGGATATTGTCGATTATGGTCTACATGTCCCATATATCGAAATCATTATTATAATTCATTTCAAATGCAACATCCTCAATTGAAGTATCAATATAGTACTTGGAAAACAACGTCATTAAATCGTATTACTTCTACTCATCGATTGAGTGATGATCGTTATTCACTTTTAACGTCAATCAATCATTTTGAAGTTTTACAAAATTCATCCAATCGATCAACTTACCAAGTTCACTTTAGATTTTAATATAATTTCTGAGTTTTAATGTTTTCAGTTGTCTGAAGAATCCCAAAAACTATTGACGAATTTCCCCAAAAAAATTGCGGCCAAGATTCATCCAACGACTCATATTTATCTTCCGTTGAATGAAGTAATTGTCGTCGCTTATGATAACGGAACAGTTAATTTACTCTATTAGTTACTGAGTAAAGAAGAAAGAAGGAAGTATTTAATGATTAAACCATTTAATTATTTACATCAATTGTTTGATGTAAATTAAAAATTCTCTCTATAGAATTATCGGGCGTCATTTCCCGAACAATCACAATGCATTGGAAATAGTAGTTACTACTTGTTTTACAGTGACGATCAATAAGGTTGAGCAGCTTCTGAAGAACAATAATATTATGGTAACTAACAGTAAGTAAATGAATAAGCGTTTGTATTACGTTGTGCCCTTACACTTTTTCTATTTGCACCATCATTATTCTGTTCTATTTGTGTAAATAAATCATTTACTATAAGGTATATAGTTCTGTAGTTTTTAAAAAATATAGGAAAATATTATAGGTTAAGAGGTTTGTTGATTACACAGTGCGACAAAAAAAGAACTATCTTACTACAAAGGTTTTTTTAAATACATAAGATGTAGAATTTGACAGTGATCATCATGGTATTCTTACTTTTATCCTCACAATTCGAATAAAAAAGTTATGGAGCCTTAAAAATTTTGAGCAATTTAAGTGCAGTAATTTAGAGAAAATTTTAAATCCTAAAATTTCAATTTGTGGAGAAATATCTACCTTGTATGAAAAAGGTAAGTGGAATGTCATGTGGAGTGAAATAGGCCAAACTAAATAACAGTTGCCAAATAAAGTTTTTTTTTAAAGTTTATGCCTGATTTTCGTGCACTTTTTGTCGTCAGACTTTATTGAAATTTGGTTTAGATAGATAGATACGATCGTTTATTCTAAAGAAATTTAATATTGAAAATTGGGAAAAAAAATTTTTTTGGGTTAAATTTTTATTCAGAAAAAAGTTAAGCAACAAAATTTTTCACCACAAAGAAAAGTGTAAGACATTCTTCATTAGGTCTATTTTTTAGTCAAAAAAAATAATCCGTAGAAATTCACGATCATTTGTTGGGTGCTTCAAATATTATCGTTCATAATCATATTATACACGTTAAAAGAGAGTAATGTTATCTATTTAGGTTTCGACGAACGGCAAAAGGATTTAAAAGATAGGAGTTATGCCGAAGCACTTTCATAATCATATCATAAATGTCAAAAATTGACATTATAAACATTTTTTTACCATAAATCAGAATCGAAAAGAGAATAGAAATAGAATGGAAAAGGGTACAGGTACGTCTGATCTTACATTCCTTCATCTGATTCTACTAATCTGACCGTATTTGGCACTAATGCTCCTACTGTCAAGGATCAATCCGATAACAAAAGGTCCAGAGGAAGACCTCCTCGAACAAAACGAATAAACAAAAAGTGAAGAAAGTAGAAATAACTAAACTGTCGAACAATAGGTTACAGTTTATGAAGTCAAAATCTCACCGTTCTACGACCTCTTTCTTCTCCGGTGAAAGCGTTTCCGAAACCTTTAAAGGTAGGGAACGAAAACCTTTCGTTCAGACAAAGGCCGTCATCATTAGAAATGTCGTTCACAATATAGATTTGAATATGGTGGCCAAATTTATGTGTGATAAGGACATGCCTTTCCTCGATTTATGGAGACTTCGACGTGAGCAAATGGATGATTCCCAAAGTTCTACAAAATATTTCATCGTCAAATTTGATGAAAAGAATGCCGAAACTTTTTTCAACCCTGCAAATTGGCCGATCAACACATTTGTTCG
>JALJEE010000677.1:0-13627 GCA_023231475.1 Seison nebaliae | reverse complement strand
ACAGAACTAACTTAAACTGACAAGAAAGAGAAAGGAAGGAAAGAAAGGAAAGAAAGGAAGAAATTGAAACTTAAAAACTGTTTATTCAATGGACACAAATTCGTATTTATAGCAATTTGGATTCCGTTTCCTAAACATCTTCCGCGACACATAATTCTAAGGGGCAAATCTTTCGGACATCTCTGACCATTAACTTTCGATCTGCAGTACGTACACGAACCACTCTATTCTTTTGGCTTTTCCTAATTCTTCTCTTAATTTGTTCTTGTTCCTTGTGAGTGCGTTCCGCAATCGTTTGCGGTCTAGCAATTTATTTATAGTTTCGACTTATTTCTCAAACAATGTTATTAATATTGGTTTTAGAAATCTTTAACCTTGTGAACAATGAAGATATTTATAAAATAGAATAATAGAATAATTTAAAAAAAAAAGATAGATAAATAGATTTATAGTTTAGAGAAAATATCAGAGTTCCTCTTAATACAGTCACTGTAGTAGTCATTGCGATCATGGTTATCATTGTGATCGTGTTAATCGTCGTGGATATAATAATGATGGAGATTATCTTCGAGATTGTTTAAAACGACAACTCTTATTCATTTTCCTTCGATTATTCGATTCTTTTCCTAAAATATCTATCTTTTTATATTCATTTATTGAAAACACAAATCAGTTTCGTTTCCGAATTGGATTTTCGCTTTAATAGTTTTATATACTAGCTCTGAATGTGGTAAACGGAGAGAAAAATCAATATTTGCAGTTGATTACTATACCATTGTAGGATGGACAACAGCTGTAATTAAGCTAGAATGAACTACCAAACCCGCCATATAATGCAGATTACCAGCAATATTAATAACACAATATACAACTGACGCCTCGACATAAAATACAGACTTACACACAAACTCATATTCTCCACAGAACACACATCTTCGCATTACTCCCTCATCCCCAATCAAACTATCATCACACATAACACACGCTGACTCACACTATCCTCTCTTTCCTATCCAAATTACCACCTCACATAACCGCTGACACACGCTATACCCTCATTTGAATAATGGCCATTATACCTAATGGACCATTAAGAGATATAGTTTACAAGGAGACAGACTTATCAGACGAGGAACATTCTTTTTATCTTCTATCACTTATTATCAATACGCTCGTTTCTCATCTTGCATCTTATCCTAAATAAGGTGATCCTATCTTATCTTCCCCTCTTCATAACTTCTTTGTGGTTGCTAAGCAACAAGTGTTCTTACAACTGTCTTACTAAATCTTTCAATCCTAAAATAATCTCTTTCATCCCCTACTTACTCCTGTCATACTTACATCATTCCTAGATCAAGTTATGTGGCGTAAAGTAATATTAATTAAAGCTTTTCAATCGGAAGCTTAACGATCACGTTGTCTTTATTATAAAATCGAATAAAAATAAATATTATATCTTCTTCCGTAATAAATAAATAACAATCAAGTGAGACGCGACATGGCGTCTCTGGAAATGAACTTCTCATTGGACCTCGCAACGCCAATTAACGGTCAGCCGATTTACGCGATGTCGAAGGAAGATTTGAAAAATAACTGTACCAATTTAAAAATAGAAGTGATGGGAAATAAAAGTAAAAGAGAGCTACAAAATATTATAATGACAGCGTTACAGGAGTTCGATGTAAATGATTTGCCCGACAATCTGGATCATCCAAAAATACATATGGTAATGGAAATCAGAAAATTACATAATAAAACATTATCTGAATCAATATTACAGATCCCACGCCAAAAGAAGGAAGAAGTTGAGAAAAAACTAAATAATTCAACAGGAGTAATAACAACAAACAACGTTCAAAATTTCAGAACTCCGGATATTCCAAAATTTGAAGTTGAAAAAACGTTTTATAATTATGCAGCAGAATTGGAGGATGAACTTTCATTAAAGAATGTTCCGGAGTCCAAATGGATCCAGGTTCTTCGATTAAAATTAAACTCCAAATGGAGAGCTGCTTTGGAAATATACGAGGAACAACAATCCAATGAAATTACATTGTGAAAAAAACAAACAACGAATTCAGAATGTGCATTGATTATTCAAAATTGAATAAATTTATTGATGATATTGCATGTCCAATGCCAATAATCGATGATCTGTTACAGATTTTGGGTGGTAACGAAGTATACTCAACTTTGGACCTTCGATTCGCTGGAAATTGATGAAAACTCTAAAGAATTCACAGCTTCAATAGGACACCTTTCAAGAATGCTGGAATAGTTTTCAATCCGTAATGAGAAAAATAATGAAGAATGAGTTTCCGAGTAACATCATCATTTATTTAGATGACATCATTATTTGCTCTCAATCAGTTGAAGAACATGTAAAACACCTTAAATACGCATTTAAGGCTATCCAGAAAGCGAATATGAAAATCAACCCAGCGAAATCCAAATTTTTTAGAAAGAACGTGGATTTAACATAAGTAAGAATGGAATTTCACCGACATCATCGAGAATCGAGGCATTGATGAAAATGCCAATTCCAAAAAATAAGAAGCTACTTCAAACATTTTTAGGATCCACCTCATTTTTACGTCGATTTCACGACGATTTCACGATTAGGATTAAAAAAATTTCACGACAACAATTTAGATAACAATTTTTTAATTGGTTCTAATTGGTCATTACGCTACATGATTCGTATTTTGGTGGCCATTTAGGCATCAAAGCAACAATCCAAAAAATATCTTCCTATTACTATTGGAAGTCACTACATTCAGATGTTGCCGGATGTATTAACAGATGCGAGTATTGTCAACAATTCAAGAAAGGAACCAGCGTCAACAACAATTAATTCCATTGACCGGAAAAAACCTATTCGACATTGTTCAAATCGATATATTTGGTCCACTTCCAGCTACAACAACTCGAAACCGATATGTCATTAGCATGTGCGACACATTTAGCAAATATGTAAAATTGTTCGCATCAAAAAGCCAAACGGAGAACGAGATAAAAAATTCAATATCACGGTGGATTTGCATGTTTGGAACGATGAACACTTTGGTTTCAGATGCCGGATCAAATGTGACATCTAGAGGTGGTAGGTGTGTGGCATAAAGTAATATTTAAATATTTTCAATCGGAAGCTTAACGATCACGTTGTCTTTATTATAAAATCGAATAAAAATAAATACTATATCTTCTTCCGCAATAAATAAATATCAATCAAGTGAGACGCGACAGTTTTAACTAGTAAAGATCAGTTTTTAACTATTTTATATGATTTTTTAACTAAAAAGATTAAATTTTTAGCTCGAAAATTTTGAGTTCAAATTTGAACACCAATTTTTGATTCTATTTTTTAACTCATCAATTTAATCAATTAACTTATAAAAAACTTTTTTAACTAAAAAAAACTTAAAAAAACATTCGATTTTTCGTTAAAAACTTTTAGATTTCGAAAGATGTTCGTTTATAATTATTTCTTTTTACAATCAAATATTTATTTCCCCTCAAATTGAAACTTCAAGAACTCAAGAGTTTAAATGTGCATGCAATTTCTTTTTCGATCGATTTTTAAGCATGTATATTCCCATAAATTACCATTCAAAGAAGGAGAAGGTACTACTTCGACAACTCTCCTCATTCAAGCAGATTTTACTCTACTTTAGAAATACTTTCAACCGATCATTCAAATATAACATTAACAAATAATTATCAGTTTCTCAATGTCCTCACTTTCATCACAAAACTAAAAACCTTATTCAATTAAGATTTCAGTTTATTAACCGGAACTAATTAATTTATTAGAAAAATAATGATTTATAGGATATATAATATCATTATTGTAATATATATAAAATCTTTTGAATGAAATCACATTATTCTATATTTTCATTATATATATGTTATTCATGGTTATTCAGTTCCAATAATATACATAACGATATCATTGATCATTATCATTTTATAATTGGGACCTTTCTAATAAAACTGACGTAACTCTTTCAAATTTCAATGTTTCTGTAAATTGTTCGATATCTTTCACTTTGATTGAAAATTGATCGTTCATAAAATACCATTTGTTACTTCGTTGAATTAACGCCATAGAATGAATACGGAAAGAGTTTTTTGCGAAATAGTCTGTAGCATATGTAAGTATCCATTCGCAAATGACTTTGAGTCGATCGACGATATGGTGCTGTTCTTTGAACAAATAATCATACACTTGAGCTTCCCTAATTCTGATAGAATCGAGAATTTGTTTTCGAAAATTTTGAATGCATTGAGGATTTGGTTGAGGAGGTTTCTCTGATGTAGGCGTCATTTCTTTGTACATTATAATAATTTCCTCATCGATTGCAAGTCCAATAGATTTTAATTTATACAATTGATCAGTTTTACCAATTGGAAAGTGTATATTAAATATTTCATTTGTCTTCAATTGGGGAATAGTTAAGTATTGCCATCTTAAAGATATAGGAAAATTTGCCACATCATACTTGCCCAAAAATTTCTTAAAATAGAAACCATCGGTGAAAGCTCTAATCATTTTATCTAATGTAATTGGATGAAATTCTAAAATTGGAGGTTTAACAAAACTAAGTTGAAGGACATCTGGTATCTTATTTAGAGAAGTTAACTTTTCATTCAAGTCATTAATTATCATTTGTTGGTTATTTATTAGGAATGGTTTTAGTTGTTGATTTCGAATTTCAGTGGTACTTGATGTTTCAATTGGATTAGGGAAGTATAAATTTAAATTCAACATATTTATATGAGGATAATAGATGTAATAGTAATTTTGCCCATTATAGAGGATGTGTTGTAAGTCGAACATATCATTTAATAATACATGCCACCTTAAAACTTCACGGGGTTGGTTATCTTTGCTTTTTAGTGCCAAACGTTCGAATTTCTTTTCAGGTTCTTCTAATAGTTGTGTAGCTAAGTCAAGTCCCCTGGAATATGTCTTAAAAATCAAATAATCTCCACAAATTCCGTATTTAGAAACGTAAGGAATATTTTGAGATACTTTTAAAACTCCTGTTCGCAATACGTCTCCTACTGTTACATCTGAATTTTCGATTTTTTTTGGTACCGGTTTCTCCAAACACTTATATATATTTTGCATAAAATTACACAGGTCTAAACTTTTACATCTTTGTCGGTCTTCTATTATTTTCATTAAGATAATACTGGAAGTAATCATTCCAATTATCGTGTTAGTCATGCAAACTCCAAAACCCGACGGATTTAACAATCCAACAATTGTTTTGTCTGATTCTTCAAATAGTTTATCTAACTCATTCTGTTTCTGTGAAAACGTCAAATTCGTAAAGTTGGGATTGTGGTACATGTTGAAATAAAATGAAAATTAAAATTCGAAGTGAAATAAACTAAAAAAAATTTTAGCAAGACAATTGAAATAAGAAAATTATGTAGCAGAGTTAAAGCGTAATATGCCATATTAGATATTAATCTAGGTGAGATATTAGGGGAGAGAACGAAATTCATTTTGTTCAATAAGGAATCGAATATCAGATGGAATATTTATATAGTTAAATTCATTCAATTTGTTCAAGAGTTTGATGTTCAAATCATTAAAATAATTTTTCAACATTGACATGAAAATATCTTTCCGAATATCATTCAACCGGTCAATGATAATTAAATATAAAACATCTAAAAGTTATACTTCGTTTTTGCATCATTTTGGCTTTTTAATAATTATGTCATTCGCCTTAAATATTCACATATCAAGGTGTAAGATAGATCTCAACTAGAGATGTTTGTTAGAATCTAATGGAACAACTCTCGGGACAAAGCTCAATTAGTTAACAACTCAAATCAAGCCAAAACTTTTATATGAGGAATTGAATCATACCAATTTCTCCCTAGTGAGAATACATATATATATATACGTATATATATCGATAACCATCTTGTATTGTATTACTGTATTACTGGTCATCCTCCATGATTTTTTATGGACAATATATTTTCCGTCTTCCAAATTCCAACAGATTCATCGTCCATCGTCCATCGTCAACGTCGAGCAGTAGATTGTTTGAATGAGGTTCATAGCAATCCTTCCACATTCAATCACTTGTGCACCACCATGTGTAACCATGTTTCCGGGCGTATATGTATCGCACCTGGGTCTTGATGAAACGAAGGTTTTATATCAAACTACTACAACATCTACTTCCTTCACTTGTGTCAACCATTAGGTAAATTCGATCTTTTCCCACCTAGATTTCTCCTCCATTTCTTTTCTCTTCAAGATTATTATTATTATAAAGAAACCGAACATCGATCAATCCTAGTTAACAAGGGTCGGTTTGTGAAGCATTTTCCTCTTGAAGGTATTCAAGAATTTCATTTTGTTTCGTTATCAGAATAATCTTTACTGGTCCCTTTATCGATTGGCTTATCCTTCATCCTGGCGAAGGACATATCTTCTCTTTCCCATCATTCGTTCAACCATTTCTCTATTGTTTAATCGCTCATTCTCTAGCAATCCTCTTACTCTTTTCATTTTGATTCTGGACTGATCTTTCTTAGCTCGTTGATTGATATTCGGTCATTCTGTTCATCTGTTCTCAATCGTATTCGAAACAAATTCTGCAAAACTTTCTTCTCTTTCAACTTTATTAGAATAGCCCTAATTATGAATGGAAGAATTAAAAAAACAAATCATGAAATTGAAACGTTAAGGAAGGTGAATTATGAAGTGGTGAAGAACTCTGATTAAAATTCATCTCTTACTTATGTTAAGAATTTATTGAAAATTTCTTAAACTTCCATATCTAAATGATAAAATCTAATTAGTTGTTATTATATAAAAATATAAATTCCTGTAACCTTAATTAAAGAATTATAAGTATAAAAAATATAATAAGAGAAAAAATTAGAAAGAAAAATTATTGGAATATGTTTTAGTTTTAAAATTTCATGTACAATAAATAATGTAAAGAGATGCTTCAGAAATAGAGATGGTCTTCTTATAATACTTTTCTTTTCTTTAAGCCAAAAATTGTACTATTCTGTTTCTCAACACTTAGACCTTCCGAGATTGGTTAATTTGTTATTCTTGTTTTTAGTTTTGTGATGTAAGTGAGAACATTGAGAAACTGATAATTATTTGTTAGATTTTTAAGATTGGATTAAGGGATAGTTCCATTTTAAAGAAAAATGGACGAAACATTTGACGTTGAATATCGTGAAATTATTAAAGATTTTTTGAATAATCGAAATGGAATGGAATTGATAGAGAAATGGCGAATTATCAGAGTGAGAGATGGTTTATTAGAATCGATAAATTTTCTTTTGACACTTCTATTGAATGTGGCTGATTATAGAATCGAAAGAATATCGTTGGAAGAACTTCAAGAAGAGAATTATAATGAAAATTTGGATAGTATTCAAAAACATTTCATTAACAACAATAATGGTAAATATTACACAATTGAAAAAGATGAGAAATTGAGAACAGGTCTCATAGATTTCATTCGACAATTTACATCAGATGAATGGACTAGATTAAATAAAGAATTATTTCTTAGACAATTCTTAGAAATTTTAATTCGAATGTCTAATAGTTCCATTAGACCTATTCGTCATATTTCTCTTTATGTTCTTTTTACAATCACCACTGTATTATTAGAAGAAATTTATCAGTCTGATGAAATGGTTGCTGGAGAATTACAAAATGAAATAACAGATTCAAAAGATTTTATTCGAGAAACAATTTTCCTGAGAATTCTTAATGATCGACTATCTGATACAACGATAGAAATCCGATTGTTATGTATCGAATATTTGAGGATATGGATATCGATGAATAAGAAGAATGATGAAGAACATGACGGATTCGTATTGGGAATTTTGAATGACAAGAAATTGTTAAAGAATTTCTTGAATAATTTACATTGGGAGAACATTGAAATAAAATCAGCTGCTGCCGATATCATGTTGATGTTGAGTGAGGAGAGTAGTAATCGGAAATATTTAAGGAAATTCTACAAATTATACGTAATTTCTTTGAAGGAATTGTGTTATGATAAAAGAATGAAAATCCGAAATTATGGTATCGATATTATTAATCGAATTAATTATTTTGTTCGACCAATTCGAATGAATCGAAATAATTTATATAAAAACTTTTCATATCTCTACAAATGTCAATCGATTGCTTATTTTATTTATCATCCAATTCTACGACAAGTATTAATGGAAGAGAATGAGAAAGAAATTAGAAATTTTTTGGAGAATGATTTCGAAGAAGATGAAATTGATGACGAATGCGATAAATTACCATTGTTCGATATCCTTCAAATTCTCATTGGTAATGAAACCAAATTTATAGAGAGTTCGTTCAAACGAGAAATGAAAGAACTTTATAAAATTCCATTGTCTCATTCAAAGAAACCAAATCTGTTTTATAAATTGATTGAAAATCGTGAAAATGGAGATGTGAGAAAACAGAAACTTATTTCATATGGATTTTTAACAAAAAGTTTCTTGACAATTGAAAACATTCATAAGAATTTGTTATCGGAATTTATTGAAGAATTCTCAAGTAATTCAAATATCATTTACATTCAATCTGTTGTCGAATTATTAATTGGGAAATCGATAATGTTCTTGTTAGACTGGGAAATCTACATAAAATTATTTAAAGAAGATCTTTCGAATGAGAAATGTTTAATTCTTTTGAAAATATTCATTTCCGCTGTCCAATGTGCAACCAAACAGAAAATTTTTTTGTCGTCGAAAAATCAAACAATCTTCCCAATCCAAATGGAGAGTCATGAGAAATGTAAAGAGAATATTTATCCATTCTATATTGTAGATGAGAAGGAAGTTAATGATGAAATAAGGAAAAAAGGCACAGATATGTCTGAATTCGTTCAAAGATATTTGGGTAATTTATTGGAAGATGAATTTGTGAAATTATTTAAGAAAATTTCTTTTGTGGATAAAAGTTTCATTTTCTTCTGGTTACTGATGTATGTCGATTTGAATCAATGGAAGAATATTCAGAATGTTAAACATCTTTTGAAGCTTTTAGAGAATCAATTTACTAAATCTCATGAATTGTCGACGATGCAAATGTATATTAGAATAATAGAGAAAATTTCCGTTCAATTTCCAGAATTGACTCATCAAATTCAAATAAGTTTAGATGAATTTCTGTTGACTAATGAAGAGATGTTCAATCGTTCCTTATATCCATTTTTGAGTTCATCTTCGACATTTAAAAAGAATGAAATACAAGACAAAGTTTTAATAGAGATAATCAATCGAGAATTTAATGATGAGAATACACAAACGAGTGATATGTTTATTCGAAGTGAAACTGAATTGAAGAAATTCCGTTCAATTTGTCATCACTCAACTATTTTCAGACAAAAATCAACTTTCTTCAAATTATTTTCAATTTTGAAATTTTTCAAAAATTTAAAAATTTCTTTACCAGAATCATTATCGTTCGTCGACCGATCACCTGAACAAATACTTTATGAAATAATTGAGAGTTTAATAGATATTATCCATTCATCAATTAAGAAATTATTAACAAATTTTCAGAAATTAGTTCATGAATCAACAAATAAAAAGAAATTAGAAAATCATTTAATTAATTTCGAACAATTTTTTATTCCGTTATCGGTAACTGATTCCGCTCCAAACAAATTCTCTTATTACCATCGATATACATCAATCAGAAAAGAAATTCATTCTATTCTTTTCGATTATTTCACAATACTCAAAAATTTTATTATAGATGAAATTGTAGGAGAAAGCGAAAGTATTGGAAAGAATCTAAAGAAGATTTCTTTCGAATTTCTCCTTCAATTATTCCATCAAATTTATTCAATTCAAATCGAATCTCTGAAAAGAAACGAAGGAAATGAATTAGCAGATTCTTTAATTTTACGAAAGAAACGTCAAACAAATAGTTCGGTGGAAACGTTTGAAGATATGTTACCTCTTATCGAATTGAAGGAAATGGGGGATATGGAATTACCCATAAATTATTTCCTTGAAACTGAAATATTCTATCAAGAAAAAAAGAAATATTCATTTAAACGATTTAATTATTTGTTCCAATTAGAAGAGGAAATATGTAAGGATTTAAATTCTGACGTTATACCCGAATTCAATAAGCAACATCTCCTTCTTCAATATATTCAAGAAGTGTTTTATGGATCTCTGTCATATGAAAAGAATCTTGTATATATTTTTAGTTTCTTCCAAGAATATTCATCAACTTATCGATATGCTTTCAAAAATATTCTTAATTCTCTAAAAGAATTGAGTTGGAATCATTTCGTCTATTTTTTCACAAATCATTTGTTTCCAAAAGTTTATCGACTTAATATTGAGAAAATTGAGAATTCATCATCTAACGATGGAAGTGATAAAATGGAGGAGATGACACAAGAAAATTATGAATTCGTCAATCAAATGATTAATGAATTCCAATTGAAAATTAATGAATATCCATCGCAATTTTGGTTGAATTTCCATCTGAATGGAATCGTATTCGCTTTCACATTCTTTAAAGATGAAACCATTCTATTGAAAAATGATTCAATTACTACTAATGTGACTGAAGGACAAATATTGAGTCTAATGAGTAACAGTATTGGCAAATCGTTCTCACAAAATGAGGAAAGTTATGTCAAACGGTTGACTGCAAATGAAAATTCTTTTCAAAATTTACCTTTCCTCCAATACTTCGAAATTCTTTACCAGTTCAACAAATTCATATTGGAACCATACTTTCTTCAACTAATTTTTACAATTAATCGATTGCTTTATTGCTGTAATATAAATATCGATAAAATCGTTGAACACAAAATCGAAAAATTCAGTCCATTCCTTCATTATTATAATTTTCTCATACATACATTTAACAATCCGTTAGCATTGGAAAAGATCAATAAAAAACTGTGCAAACAACTCGCCACTGCTGCTGACGAAGCCATTCCAACAATTTCAACGGTTACAGAAGAGAACGATAACGTTGAACGATCTCGAACTTATTCTTTTAATTCTACAGTTTCTTCAATCGAAGAAGATCAAATTGGTCGAAATTCTTCTAATTTGAAAAATAATAAAATCTATGAATCTGAACCAATTCCAACACAATCTAAAGAAACGATTGATAACTTTTTCAATAAGTTGAATATAACGGAGATTCCAATTCTTTACGAATCCATAATGAACAAAACATTAATTACTGGAGAACTTCAAAATCGTATTTCCACGAATCACAACAACGTTTCAATGGATAGTGATGACGAAGCGGTTGATATATTTCAGAATGGTAGAAGTACTACCGTCAATATGGTTTGTGATACATATGAACAATTAAACAACACGGATGATTCTGTAGATCTTTGAATGTTGATTTTTATGTATCAGGAGAATTATTCAGGAAGATTTTTATAATGAAATTTGCAATTTTAACTTTTACAAAATTGTAATAACATCAAAAAGTTTTTAGAATATGATATATTTAACTTGGAGAGCTTCTTTTATTGTGAACGAAGATAATTAAGAACAAACGTTTTAAATATTTCCAATGAATAAAATCATATACCAGTAATTAAGTAGTTATATAATTATATTAAAGTTGAAAGGAATTTATTTTGGATAAATATTTATAACTGATTGTGAGAATATGAAAAAAAGTTTGTTGAAAACTTACAAGAGTAGAAATAATAAATACTGTTTATTGGAAAGTTCACTGAAGGAAACGGAGTAAACTTGTTTTCCACCAATATTTCTACCCAAATTTCCACCAAAAAGTTCATAAATATTTCCAGGAATATTTCCACCAAAATTTCCTCGATTTCTCTAACAAGAGAACATCCACTTTTACGAGATGAAAAACATTAAAAAAAACTGATAGAACATTAATTTTAAAAATTTTTGGTTGAATTAAATGGGCACCCGGTTCTCTATAAGTACCCTAATTTAATTAAAATTGTTTTTATGTCGTGGTGTCACAAACGAAACACAATTAGTAAGGTGAACAAAAACAACAACATAAACGTTTAATATATTTCTCTAAATAAATCTCTTCCGTCGAAATTAAATCTTTCTTCTGAATCTTATAACATGGATCCGGTTGACCTAAACGATACTTTCATTGGCAACCCGTAGACACGACATTAAGTCTAATGAAATGACTAAATTGTTACTTTTTCACAAATTAACTTTTTTAATTTTTTCTGTTTGAAAATTTAGCTTATCTACAGATTTAGTATTTTCTACGATTTTTGTGTGTTGCTACAATGATCAAGAATTTAATCCCACAATCATCAATGGAACAGGACGAACCTCCAATCACATGCGAGGACACCACAACAGAGCCCCAGAAATTCTCGATGTTGAAAAGAAAATCACTGACGAGAAAAAACACTTCGTTGACAGAAGAAATCACCCGCTACGAAGCCAAGTCAATGGCAGTAACGAAAGCATTTTTAATTTTTGGGACAGAAATGGGAAAAAATTCCACAATTTAAAAAAATTCAAGATCGATTGAATTCCTTCAGCACTACGTCTTTGAAATGTGTACAAATTTTTTCTTCGACGGGAAACATTTACTCAAATAAAAGACATAGGTTATCCGACGAAAATCTTTCCCTTCTTACATTTCTTCATTCGAACAAAAATTACATTTCTCAAAATACTCATCTTTTTTTCCCCGAGATTAGAAATTTTATTTTTACCTTTCAACCGTATAGAAGTACACTTTGAAAAAAGACGGATCTTTCATCTAACGTAAGATGACAAGCTTATCTCAAATTCTGTTTTAGACAATTGTCTAACAAATTAATAATAAATAATTAATTGTAAGACAGATATCTAACTGTATTTAAGACTGTTTTTAAAATCGTCGAACAAGGGAACCTCAAGAAGGTGTTTGTCTCATTTTAAATTGAAATTTGGAATATAAGTAGAGCATTATTTTTCATCAATGAAAATATAAATTAAATAGGCATATGCACTCAAATAAGTGCATAACATTAATTAAAATGAAAATACATAGCGCATAGACATAAGGAATTGATTAGATTGATATAAAATAAGAAAGACATTTATAACATAAAAACATATATGTAAAACTGTTTAATTTTTTGGCTCATCCTAGATTTTCATGTTTTTTAATATTGAATTTTTTTTGTATCTTAACCATGACCATCTTACGGGTGGATCCGATAAGAATTCTTCAAAATTTATACAATTTTTTGCTGAAAATTTCGATTTCGATGACGATCATGAATGAAAAACGAAGAGGAATTTGAAAGAGAAGCAACTTTATTTTAAACTCAAAAATATTTTGATCAAAAAATGCGAGTTGAAGAATAATTTTGCTTTTCAATTGCTTTCAAGGTTCAATTGCTCAATCCATTTGAAATTTCAAACCATGAAGAATCTGTGAATTTGGATGTCATACGCAATTTGAGAATCTTGCAAGAAGATAGCCAACTAAAATCGCTGTATTTCTATCAAATTCCATTCAATTCTAAAAATATTGTTGAATATTATAGAAAAATGCCGAATGAATATAACGAATTAAAAACTATTGCTTTTAAATTATGCA